>ONZH01010270.1:0-109438 GCA_900303285.1 Rhinella marina
AATTTTTTTCCCTAAAGTGGGGAAAATTGGCTTCTACCTCACAGGGTTTTTTTTGCCTTCCTCTGGATCAACTTGTAGGAAAACAGGCTGAACTGGATGGACAGATGTCTTTTTTCGGCCTTATAAACTATGTTACTATGTATAAATAGAGGTACAATGTGTCACAAGAAAACAATCTTAGAATGGCTTGGATAAGTAAAAGTGGTCCAAAGTTATTACCATACAAAGTGACATGTCAGATTTCCAAATTTGGCCTGGTCATTAAGATGAAAAATGGCAATGTCCTTAAGGGGTTAAGCACCATTCTTCAAGGCATCACTTTAGGTCCTTTCAGCTTTTGGGTTTGTGCATGACAGGCCTACTCTTTACACCACTCATCTTTCTGTATAATGTTGTTTTCCTGTACAAAGCTGACTTATTATACTTGTTATACACTTATTGTGATAATCATTTACATTTGTATACAATATTTTTCTTCTTATTGTATTTGTTTGCTTATTTTTTTTTCCTAAAAAAAAAACCATACCTACCTAAATCCTCATTGTTGCTCCCAAAATTATGTGATAGTACCCTATATGTTACTTTCAGAATCCTGGGAAAGCTGGATAACATAATATAGGGACCACTGAATACTAAATGGGCCCAAATAAATCACACTTCTAGCTGCCAAACTGTGCCATAACTAGTCATATATGCCTATCAGGGTCTCAGGAAAGCTGGATAGCTTAAAAATAAATAATAACGTAGTTTATAAGGTCGAAAAAAGACATCTGTCCATCCAGTTTGGCCTGGTATCCTACAAGTTGATCCAGAGGAAGACAAAGAACCCCTGTGAGGTAGAAGTCAATTTTCCCCACTTTAGGGTAAAAAAAAATCCTTCCTGACTCCAATCAGGCAATCAGAATTACTCCCTGGATCAATGACCCATCTCTAGTAACTATAACCTGTAATATTATTACACTCCAGAAATACATCCAGGCCCCTCTTGAACTCTTTTAGTGAACAGTCACAGTCCTGGGAATAAATAGTTCATGGGAGAGATCTCTTTTCTGACCGCTGATATATTTATACATGGTTATTAGATCTCCCCTCAGTCGTCTTTTTTCTAAAGTGAATAACCCTAATTTTGATAATCTTTCTGGGTACTGTAGTCCACCCATTCCAGTGATTACTTTAGTTGCCCTCCTCTGAACCCTCTTCAGCTCTGCTATGTCTGCCTTGTTCAAAGGAACCCAGAACTGTACACAGTACTCCATGTGTAGTCTGACTATTATCTTACTGGCCTTGGCAGCAGCTGTCTGACACTAGTTTCTGCAGCTTAGTTTGCGGTTTACTAAAATTCCTAGGTCCTTTTCCATGTCAGAGTTACCCAATGTTTTACCATTTAGTATGTACTGATGACTTGCATTATTCCTGCCCATATGCATAACCTTACATTTGTCAGTGTTAAACCTCATCTGCCACTTCTCTGCCCAAGCCTCCAGTCTATCCAGATCCATCTGTAGCAGTGTACGGTCCTCTTCTGTTTTAATTACTTTACACAGTTTAGTATCATCTGCAAAAATTTATATTTTACTGTGCAAGCCTTCTACAAGATCAATGATAAATATATTGGAGAATAGGGCCCAGTACTGACCCCTGTGGTACCCCACTGGTGACAGTGACCCAATCTGAGTATGTGCCGTTAATAACCACCCTCTGTTTTCTATCACTGAGCCAGTTACTAACCCACATACAGACATTTTCTTCCAAGCCAAGCATTCTCATTTTATATACTAACCTTTTATGCGGTACAGTGTCAAATGCTTTGGGAAGTCCAGATAAACGACATCCATTGATTCGCCGCGGTCAAGTCTAGAACTTACCTCCTCATAGAAACTGATTAAATTAGTTTGACATGACCGATCCCTCATGAAGCCATGCTGACATGGAGTTATTTGCTTATTTTCATTGAGAAACTCCAAGATAGCATCTTAGAAAACCTTCAAACAGTTTACCCACGACAGATGTTAAACTTACTGGCCTATAGTTCCTGAGCTCTGTTTTTGGACCCTTTTTGAATCTTGGCACCACATTTGCTATGCGCCAATCCGTTGAAACACTCCCTGTCTGTAGAGTCCTTAAATATCAGAAATAAGGGTCTGGCTATGACATTACTCAATTCTCTTAGGATTTTAATCATTTTAAGACGCCGCTGTACTTCTTCCTGGGTCAGACAGGGCACTTTTAATGGGGAATTTACTTTTACATTCTGCATTTCATCTGACAGTTTATTTTCCTCAGTGAATACAGTGGATAAAAAAAAATATTTAATAGCTTTGCTTTCTCCTCATTGCTATCTGCAACTCCCCCCTCATTACTCTGTAAGAGGCTGACACCTTCAGGTTTATACTTTTTACCATTTATATAATTGAAGAACATTTTAGGGTTAGTTTTACTCTCTTTTGGCGATTAATCTCTTGGTCTTCTAGTTTGGCTGCTTTTATTTGTCTTTTACATATTCTATTTTTTTCCTTATAGTTTTTCAATGCTTCCTCGCTCCCCTCCTCTTTGTGATTTAAATGCTTTCTTTTTGTCATTTATTGCTCTCTTTAGTTAGTTGGCTAAACTTTTTTTGAAGTTTGGTATTTTTGTTCCTCCCTGGAGAAACACTGTTTCGAATGACAATTGGAAAGTTATTTTTTTATGGTCACCATTTCCCAGGTGTCCCCCAACCTGCACATCTGTTGTTCTGTCAGGTCTATTGGTTAATACTAAGTCCAGTATGGCCATCCCTCTAGTCGGGTCCTGAACCAGTTAGGAAAGGTAATTGTCTTTGGTTATTGCCAAGAACCTGTTTCATTTATGAGATATATAGGCTTCAGTTTCCCAGTCTATATCTGGGTAGTTGAAATCCCCCATAATAACGACCTCATTATGATTTGTCGCCTCGTCTATTTCGTTTAGAAGTAGATTTTCTGTGGACTCTGGTATATTAGGTGGTTTATAATAAAGTCCTATTAGTATTTTATTATTGTTTTTGGCTCCATTTATTTCTACCCACAGTGACTCCATATCTTTATGTCCCTCACTTATATCTTCCCGGAGTGTGGGCTTTAGACAGGACTTTACATAAAGGCAGACCCCTCCCCCTCTCCGGTTTTGACAATGTCAGTCCTCCTCACACATCACTAATTCCAGTTCACCAGTTTTATTAGTCAGGCTTCTGGCATTAGTGTACATACAATTAAGAGGTTTATGTATATTTTTACCCTACACCTTTCCTTCTGAACTGTTCTTGTCCCTCCTTCCATTCCTCCCCCAGTTCCATTACCTTGCCCCAGGTCTCTATCTATCTCCTATAATGTAGTTACCCTGCCCCCCAGTCCCTAGTTTAAACACTCCCCCAGCCTTCTAGCCATCTTCTCTCCCAAAACAGCTGCCCCTTCCCCATTGAGGTGCAGCCCATCCCTACGATAGAGCCTGTAGCCAACAGAGAAGTCGGCCCAATTCTCCAGGAACCCAAACCCCTCTTTCCTACACCAGTTCTTGAGCCACTTGTTTACCTCACTAATCTCCCGTTGCCTTTCTTGTGTGGCTCGTGGGACGGGCAGTATTTCGGAAAACACTACCTTGCCCTAAGCTTATGACCTAAATCCCTAAAATCATTTTTAAGGACGCTCCACCTACCTCTAACTTTGTCATTGGTTCCGATATGGACCATGACTGCTGGATCTTCTCCAGCCCCTCCCAGTAATCTGTCAACCTGAGCCACGATGTGTCCACCTCTAGCGCCAGGAAGGCAACACACCAACGATCCTAGTCTTTGAGACAGATTGCCCTTTCTGTACCCCTAATAATTGAGTCTCCCACTACCAGCACCTGTCTGCCCTCCCCTGCTTATTGGAGCTGACATTCCCCTGACTGGCAGAGGAAGAGTCCGGGTTGCAGCAGTGCTCTCCCTGAAGTGGCATCCCCCTCATCTGCTAAACTTGCAAACTTGTTGGGGTGTCATATCAGGGCTAGCCTCCCTGGCCCTCTAACCCGCTTTCTAACTGTTACCCAGCTAGCTACCTCACTACCACCCTCCCCCACATCAACCCCATAGAGTGGTTGAACAGTGAGCAGCACACTTTTCCAAATTGTCAGCGCTTTTCAGTGTTAAAATTTGCCCGGTTAGATACACAATGTGCGATTCCAAACGGGCAATTTGCTCACATTTTGAACAAAGATATGCACCCTTAAATGGCTGTTCCAGGACTGCATACATTAGACAAGATGTGCACTGGACTGCGCTGTCAATAATGGAACACATACTAATGGGGATTACGCAAAACAAGAGAAAAAAATACAAAGCAATGATATGAAACCAACTTACTGTAGTCCTCTCTTAAAGTCCCTGAATCTGAAGTTACGTAATCTAAAGTTACTCACTTAATTCAAACACACAATTAAAAATCAAACACGCGAATGCTCCCAAACAAGCGTCGTTTCTTTGCTTGAATAAATGCAACTCTCAAACCAGTCTGCTTTTTTTTCCTCTGGCATTTTCTCAGCAATATAGCGGCAGGTCTGTAATTTTTACACAAATTCTAAAAGATCTGACCACAAAGTAGACAACAAACGTGCACCCTTCTTTTGTGATCTTATGCTGATGCAAACAGTCCTACTAAAATCTTGCAGGAAGACAGGAGTCCTTTTCTCCCTGTCTCCACCATCCTTGGCTGCAGACTAACAGTCTTGCAGGCATATTAAAGCAGGACATTTTTGTGTTTTAAAACTTTTTATTAAAAGGTACTTCATTGAACAGTACATGGATCTAAAAAAAGGTTCAAACTAAAAGTTTAAGGTTTTGTTACATATCAATAGAAACACATAGCCTCATAGAATGGCAAGGGCCTGCGTATGTGTGTGTATATATGTATGTATATATATATATATATATATTTATCTCTTAATATAAAAATGAGTTTCTGTCTGTCTGTCTGTCCTCTATGCGCGACCAAACTACTGGACCGATTTTCACCAAATTTGGCACACAGGTACATCAGGTGTCCGGGAAGGTTTTAGACCAGGTCTCATCTCTCTAGGACATACCGTTCCTGAGATATTCCCAAAATATGATCTCCATTAGCCAACATTACAACTGGGAACTTTGGTTTTAAACTCAAACTGCCATTCTCTGCAAAGCCACACACAGGGAGGGCAGGTTTCCATAACAACCAGGTAATTATCAGCAGCTGAGGATCTCATCCATTTCTATTTACTGACACTGTTAAAGGTATTCCGGTTACCATAAATATAACTTGTGTTTTTCTATTACTACAGTTCAGTAGTAATAAAAGATGTTTTCCTCCACTGCTGCCTATTGCGTGGGCTCATAAATAAGCATGGTATTGACCTTTAATTCAGGCCACCCTAAAAGAAGTACTTAAAACCCCCGCCCCAGGTCTCACTAAGCCACACCCCCAACTCTGTCAGCCCACACCCCCTTTCACTCCGCAGCCAACAGATTGAAAAAATAAAGGTAAAAATCAACTTCTGTCAGCTGCAGGGATGGGTGGGAGGTTGACTTTCTGCAACAACACACACAAACATTAAATAAAATAGATTAAATACACCCATGCGAAGCGTCTTGCTAATCCACGCCCCCGACTGTCAGGTCATGCCCCCTCCCACTCCGCAGCCAATGGGAATGAAGGTAAAAATAAACTTCTGTTTGCTGCAGGGGTGGGAGGGTGAATTTCTCTCTGCAACGACACACAAAAATTTTAGATGAAATAGACTAATTATAGACTACAACTGTTCGAAGCCTTTTGCTAAGCCACGCCCCGTATCTGTCAGGCCACACCCCCTCACTCCGCAGCCATTCTGCAACGACACACAGAAACATTAAATGAAATAGATTAAATGCACCTATGTGAAGCGCTTTGCTAAGCCACGCCCCGACTCTAAGGCCACGCCCCCTCCCACTCCGCAGCCAACAGGGATTGAAAAAATAAAGGTAAAAATCAACTTCTGTCAGCTGCAGGGATGGGTGGGAGGTTGACTTTCTTTCTGCAACGACACACAGAAACATTAAATGAAATAGATTAAATACACCCATGTGAAGCGTCTTGCTAATCCACGGCCCCGACTCTGTCAGGTCACGCCCCCTCCCACTCTGCAGCCAACGGGGATTGAAAAAATAAAGGTAAAAATAAAATTCTGTTTGCTGCAGGGGTGGGAGGGTGAATTTCTCTCTGCAACGACACACAAAAATTTTAGATAAAATAGACTAATTATAGACTACAACTGTTCGAATCGTCTTGCTAAGTCACGCCCCCAACTTTGTCAGACCACGCCCCCTCCCACGACACACAGAAACATTAAATGTAATAGATTAAATCACCTATACGAAGCGCTTTGCTAAGCCACACCCCCAACTCTGTCAGGTCATGCCCCCTCCCACTCCGCAGCCAACAGGGATTGAAAGAATGAAGGGAAAAATAAACTTCTGTCAGCTGCAGGGGTGGGAGGGTGAATTTCTCTCTGCAATGACACACAAAATTTTAGATGAAATAGACTAATTTCAGACTACAACCGTTCGAAGCATCTTGATAATCCACACCCCCAACTCTGCCAGGTCACGCCCCCTCCCACTCCGCAGGCAACAGGGATTGAAAAAAAATCAGCTGCAGGGGTGGGAGGGTGAATTTCTCTCTGCAACGACACACAAAAATCGTAGATGAAATTGACTAATTTTAGACTACGACCATTCAGTACTAATAAAAGATGTTTTTTTTCCACTGCTACCCATTGCGGGTCCCCATAAATTACCATGTCATCGACCTGTAATTCATGACACTCTGACCCCCGCCCCAGATCTCGGGAAACCACGCTCCGACTCCGTCAGGCCACGCCCCCTCCCACTCCGCAGCCAACGGGGATTGAAAAAATGAAGGTAAAAATCAACTTCTGTCAGCTGCAGGGGTGGGAGGGAAGTTGGATTTCTTTCTGCAACAACATACAGAAACATTAAATGAAATAGATTAAATATACCCGCGCAAAGCAATGTTTTCTTCCACTGCTACCCATTGTGTTTCCTCAAATTACCATGGCATTAACCTATAATTCAGGCCACCCTGAAATGAAGGACTTACACACACAGTGAAGGAAATAAGTATTTGATCCCTTGTCTGATTTTGTCTAAGTTTGCCCACTGTCAAAGACATGAAAGGTCTATAATTTTAACAGTGAGATAGAATATACAAAAAAAATCCAGAAAATTATATTGTCTAAATTATATATATTTATTTGCACAGAGAAATAAGTATTTGATCCCGTACCAAAAACAGCCGTCTTAAAGGGAATCTGTCATCTCCGAAACAACCCTTGAACTAGAGTAAGGGGTTGTTCACATATCAGTTATTTGATCAGTTATTGTCAGCCAAAACCAGAAGTAGAGACTGAACAGAGATCAGGTATAATGAAAAGATCTGCACCTGTTCTGTGTTTTTGAGCCGCACCTGGCTTTGGCTCACAATAACTGATCAAATAACTGATCAAATAACTGATATGTGAACAACCCCTAAGCGGTGTATACTATAAGTGATGCTGAATCTGAATATGTAATTTTTATCTTCATACTCACTTCCATTCCGACGCTGTGCTCCCACAAACCGGTAGTAAAATGCATTGAGAGGACTCTTCTTTGAGTCCTCTCCATTCTGTGTGTGAGCACTGGAGTCCACTGAGTGCATTTTACTGCAGGTTTGTGGGAGCACAGCGTCAGAATGGAAGTGAGTATGAAGATAAAAATTACATAACCGGACTCAATGTCACTTACATTATACAACGCTTACTCTAGTTCAGGGGGTGTTTCGGAGATGACAGGTTCCCATTGAGTCAGTGAGACGCGAACTTCTACAACATGGCCAAGACCAAAGAGTTTTCTAAGGATGTCAAGGCAGCTGGGACCACAGTCACCAAGAAAACCACTGGTAACACATTACGCCGTAATGGATTAAAATCCTGCAGTGCCCGCAGGGTCCCCCTGCTCAAGGCGGCACATGTGCAGGCCCGTCTAAAGTTTGCAAATGAACACCTGGATGATTCTGAGCGTGATTGGGAGAAGGTGCTGTGGTCAGATGAGACAAAAATTGAACTCTTTGGCATTAACTCAACTCGCCGTGTTTGGAGGTAGAGAAATGCTGCCTATGTCCACACTGTCAAGCATGGAGGTGGAAACATTATGTTTTGGGGGTGTTTCTCTGCTAGGGGCACATGACTACTTCATCGCATCAATGGGAGAATGGATGGAGCCATGTACTGTGAAATCCTGAGTGACAACCTCCTTCCCTCTACCAAGACATTAAAAATGGGTCGTGGCTGGGTCTTCCAGCACAACAATGACCGAAAACATACAGCCAAGGCAACAAATGAGTGGCTCAAAAAAAAGCTCATTAAGGACGTGGAGTTGTCTAGCCAGTCTCCAGACCTTAATCCCATAGAAAACTTATGGAGGGAACTGAAGATCAGAGTCGCCAAGCGACAGCCTGGAAATCTTAATGATTTAGAGATGATCTGCAAAGAGGAGTGGACCAAAATTCCTTCTGACATGTGTGCAAACCTCATCATCAACTACAAAAAAAAGTCTGACTACTGTGCTTGCCAACAAGGGTTTTGCCACCAAGTATTAAGTCTTGTTTGCCAGAGGGACCAATTACTTATTTCTCTGTGCAAAATGCAAATATATATATATATATATATATATACACTCACCGGCCACTTTATTAGGTACACCATGCTAGTAACGGGTTGGACCCCCTTTTGCCTTCAGAACTGCCTCAATTCTTCGTGGCATAGATTCAACAAGGTACTGGAAGCATTCCTCAGAGATTTTGGTCCATATTGACATGATGGCATCACACAGTTGCCGCAGATTTGTCGGCTGCACATCCATGATGCGAATCTCCCGTTCCACCACATCCCAAAGATGCTCTATTGGATTGAGATCTGGTGACTGTGGAGGCCATTTGAGTACAGTGAACTCATTGTCATGTTCAAGAAACCAGTCTGAGATGATTCCAGCTTTATGACATGGCGCATTATCCTGCTGAAAGTAGCCATCAGATGTTGGGTACATTGTGGTCATAAAGGGATGGACATGGTCAGCAACAATACTCAGGTAGGCTGTGGCGTTGCAACGATGCTCAATTGGTACCAAGGGGCCCAAAGAGTGCCAAGAAAATATTCCCCACACCATGACACCACCACCACCAGCTTGAACCGTTGATACAAGGCAGGATGGATCCATGCTTTCATGTTGTTGACGCCAAATTCTGACCCTACCATCCGAATGTCGCAGCAGAAATCGAGACTCATCAGACCAGGCAACGTTTTTCCAATCTTCTACTGTCCAATTTCGATGAGCTTGTGCAAATTGTAGCTTCAGTTTCCTGTTCTTAGCTGAAAGGAGTGGCACCCGGTGTGGTCTTCTGCTGCTGTAGCCCATCTGCCTCAAAGTTCGACGTACTGTGCGTTCAGAGATGCTCTTCTGCCTACCTTGGTTGTAACGGGTGGCAATTTGAGTCACTGTTGCCTTTCTATCAGCTCGAACCAGTCTGCCCATTCTCCTCTGACCTCTCGCATCAACAAGGCATTTCCGCCCACAGAACTGCCGCTCACTGGATGTTTTTTCTTTTTCGGACCATTCTCTGTAAACCCTAGAGATGGTTGTGCGTGAAAATCCCAGTAGATCAGCAGTTTCTGAAATACTCAGACCAGCCCTTCTGGCACCAACAACCATGCCACGTTCAAAGGCACTCAAATCACCTTTCTTCCCCATACTGATGCTCGGTTTGAACTGCAGGAGATTGTCTTGACCATGTCTACATGTCTAAATGCACTAAGTTGCCGCCATGTGATTGGCGGATTAGAAATTAAGTGTTAACGAGCAGTTGGACAGGTGTACCTAATAAAGTGGCCGGTGAGTGTATATATATATATATATAAAGAAAATGTGATTTTATGGGGGGATATTCTATCTCTCACTGTTAAAATTAACCTACCCTAAAAATTATAGACTGTTCATGTCTGACAGTGGGCAAACTTACAAAATCAACAATTTCCTTCACACTTTCGCCAATATGTACATGAGACATTTGGAGGAGGATGTCGTCTCTGTATCCCACCACTTCACCCATGTAGTGGAGTGGTGTAGATACATTGATGACATCTTCCTCATATGGTGTGGGTCCCTCGATGACCTCACTGATTTTCATGATTTCTTGAATCAGATTGATCCCGGAGTTAAATTTACTGTAGTACATTCTAGGAGCAATATTCAGTTCCTGGATACTATGGTCACTTTGACAGACCGAGTATTGAGTACTAATTTGTTTGTGAAGCCCACAGATAGAAACTCTATACTGCATTATACCAGTCGGCACCCATACAGTATGATTAAATATTTACCATATAGTCAGATGTTACGAGCAAAACGAATTGTATCTGATGATACAGTTGTTCCCCAAGTTTTACAGAACATGGGAAGAAAATTTCTTGAACGTGGATATCCTCCTTCTTTGGTTCAGACACAACAGTCTACAGTGCTTTCACTGGACAGACAACATACATTAAGATCAACTAATAGACAAACCACTCACAAACGTATGTTTTTTGTGGCCACATTTACTGAACAATCAAAAGCTATTAACAACGTTATATGTAAACATTGGTCGCTTCTACGGAGGGGACATGATAATATAGAGGAATTTAGATCTCCCCCATTTTTTCGTACCGTAGAGCACGCAACATTAGAGATCAGTTGGTTCACGCCGATGTTAAACCTACCAAAGGACTCACACAGACTTTACTACAACCGCGTAGGTTGGGCTGTTATCCCTGTCTGTCATGTGTGAACTGCCGCCTTATGATTAAGGGTGAACGGTTTGCACATCCAGGCACGGGTGTAACCTTTCCTATACGTCATTATCTAACTTGTAGCTCTGCTTTTGTTGTATATGTATTGATTTGCCCATGCCAACTGATTTATGTTGGCGAGACGACTCTAGAATTGAAAGACTAGATTAAATTATCACAGATACACTATTAGAAAAAAGAGACTAGACCTGCCGGTCTCTAGACACTTTACAGAACAGAAACATTCTGAACAACAATTAAGGTTCATGGTGATTGATCAAATACCCCCGACACGTAGGGGAGGTGATCGTACAAAAATGTTATTAAAAAGGGAACTACAGTGGATACATACATTGTCTTCACTGTATCCGAATGGATTAAATGCGGATTATAATCTAGGGGTATTACTATAGGTCGGTTGCCCTTTTGTCATCGTGGGGCTTATTGTGTACATCACTCTGTGTATAATAGTGATTTTTCTATTTTTTTAATAATTAAAAAAATTTTTTAAAAAGAATTTTTTTTAATAATTGAAATTTTTTTTTATTTTTTCTTTCTGGCAGGATCCCTGCGGTTACCGGAGATGTTTTGGCAGTAGCTGGAGACCATCGTGACCATGTTCCAATACATCGGTTTTAATATTTAATTTAATTTTTTTATATTTTTTTATTTTTTTATTCTTTATTTTTTTGATTCTTTATTTTGTTTATTGCATATCTATTTATACAACAATATGTCTGGCAGAACGGAGACAGCTGGATATGAGGGGACATATTCAGTGGACGGTGCTTTGTACCGACAGGTGATCTCACGCTGTGCGATTACACTGAGGTTATATTGGCACGGTGCCGTGGTTGGCGTTTTCTCTATGAGGATAGCTATTCATGGCCCCCACTGTTTGGTCTTTACTGTATCCTATAGCTGACTTTTACGGGAGAGCCCTGATGGGTCTTTAAGGCAAGAAACTGCATATTGACCGTTGTTAAGATGGCCGACATGACTGTTGATACAGCACTACGCATGCGCTGGATATTGTATTGAGATGACAGGATTGTTAATGGAGCGTTGAGCGGATAGTTTTATTGCGCATGCTCGAGCTCCGAATGGCGATTACAACAACTTTATATATACAAGGATTATTTGGACATGCGCATTTACTTTCTCACTACGCTAATACCGATGCACTTTGATGAAGCACCGCCATGACATCTCCGTGGGCCGTTTGGATCAGGCCAGCTGACTAATTATTAACACATTATGGACACTTGTGTTTGTACATGCTCATTAATAATGTTTATATATTAGATATGGTTTTCTATATTATGAGTATATTAAATTTGGTCACAATCATGTTATGCAAGTTTTTAATATCACAGCACTATATCTATGCACTGTTGACTATGAAATCTGAAGTTTTTTACTCTTTTTTACTTGAATTATTAATTATTGATTGATTGATTATGCACTTGCACTTTATGTATAAATACTTTGGAAGTTGTTCACTTTTCACTGCTTGAGAAAGGCTCATGGAGCCGAAACGTTGCATCCCACATGGGTAAATAAACGCTTGTTCACACTAACTTTTTGGAGAGTGCTGCCTTTTTCATGGCTAAGTTTGGAGCCTTGTCGGGCTGATGGCTTGCACCTCCTCCTTGCTTTTTTTATTGTGCTGCCGTATTTTTCATTGTGTATATATATATATATATATATATATATATATATATATATACACACACACACACACACATATATATATATACAAACATATACACACATACATAGATAGGGTGAACAACATCAGAAGTGGGTAACAATGACCACAATTGCTATACCAAGTCACTGGCTACTGGCCTCAGTATCCCCCAAAAAGATGTATAACATGTCATATCAGGGGATGAACATGTGGTGGGATAGAGGACACGAGCGCACGCTGACTCCTCATACAGCTAATCGGCCTGGGTGCAGGACCCCCGCCGATCTGATATTGATGACCTAGCCCAAGGATAGGTCATCAATATTAAAAGCCCAGACAACCAGTTTAACACTACATATCTAAGGCAAACCTCATTGAACAGGCAGGGGAACCTAACATGTATGGAGATTTCTATACTGTATATTTCCCACAGACCCCAAATATGTGAGAATCTATGTGGGGTACAAAGGTCCCAATGTATCTGTTCCATTCTGTAAACCTGGTCACATCTATTTAACTACTTGATGGGGCCTCAGCGCTTTCCAGTGAAGAGCCACTGAAGTTCTTGCCACCGCCAACAGCTGCGAGCTAAGGGATTTCAAGGAGCATAGGGACTGCAGATGCCTTGGTAGGCTTAAAGGGGTTCTCCGAGTTATATATATTGATGACCTATCCTCAGGATAGGTCATCAATATCAGATCGGCGGGGTCCGACACCCGGCAACCCCGCAGATCAGCTGTTTGAAGAGGAGGCGTGTGCCGTATCAGCGCTGCCTCCTCTTCACTGTTTACATGCTGGCTGTAACGGGGTAGTAATGAGTAGGTGTAATTACACCTAACTGCCCCATTCATTTCAATGGGAAGAATCGCTCCCATACAAGTCTATGGAAGCGATTCTTCCCATAGATATGAATAGGGCCGTGAGGTGTAATTACACCTACTCACCACTACCCCCGTTACGGCCAGCATGTAAACAGTGAAGAGGAGGCAGCGCTGATACAGCGCGCGCCTCCTCTTCAAACACCTTATCGGCGGGGGTGCAGGGTGTCGGACCCCCGCCTTTCTGATATTGATGACCTATCCTGAGGATAGGTCATCAATGTATATAACTTGGAGAACCCCTTTAATAGACATAGTTCAGGGCAAAAGAGTAATCTTACAGACAAGGGCTATATCGTGACAGACATAAAACCAGTACCCATTTATTTGTGCAGCAGTCCCACCAAATATGCATAATAGTGCCTCTTGCATTGCCACATCTTCAGCAAAGTGGGTTAGTAGTCGGGAAAAGTTAGTGCAGCCTTCCTGGAGTATGGTAATACCGTGTGAGAACCTTATAGTAATTGTCTTGCAATCTATAGCAGCAGGACACAGCGGGTATAAGAGACAATAACTGAGCCTTCTCTTTCTCAGTAAAAAGAAGATCTTGTTCCCACTGAGACAGAAATTAAGATGTGGAAAATTGAAAGAGGGAAATTTTTATACATGTTTTTAATATTTTATGTGGAGGTTTAGTGTCCCTTTACATGACCTTGTAAAAAGTGGAAAATGCAGTCACAATGAACACAAGATTTCTAAGTAAAGATTTTAGATTTAACAGAAGCCGATTGTGATTTAATACATAAAATTAAGAAGGCATTTGAAGTATACAAAATACACCAAGAACCCAATAATACGTTTATTTTTGCCTTTTTTTACGATTAGTTGCTTGTTTGGATTTTTTCTTCTTCTTGATGATACTTTTAGCATCTCTGTTGTGAACCCAGCTGGTTCTTTGTTCCTCCCACTTGAGTTGCTTGATACCTATCAGGAGAAATAGAAAGATGCAACATTTCAGTTTCTTAGATTTAAAAAAACAACAAAAAAACCCCCACAAAAACAAAGGTTATTCAAAAATTTTATTCACAGCTATAAGAGGAGAATAAGGAAACAATGTACTTTATAAATAAAGAGTTCACAATTTTAATTAAGTCTTCATATTCTATAGATATCTGCTAGCTAAGTTACTAAACATTTAAAATGCATACATTTTCAAGATCTTTAACACAATGACACATGGCAGTGGAGCCACCAACAGCTGTGTAAATCAGGTATGAAAAGATGCTACCATGCCACTTAAATGGAGTCTCTCAGCTACTTTTCTCACACTGCTTGAAATGCATTATAGTTCATAAACATAGTTCCTTTGTCTGCCTTCTCTGCAGCTGTGATGCTGAAAAAAACTGTTTGGAGTGATAATGATTTTCTAACTCTTCTCTTGTTTTTCTGTAAGACAGCCCAGCATCCTGCCTACATCAGTGTCTCTGCTTCTGAAATCCTCCGTACGGCATCACCGAGCGGGCAAACTATGCATGCACAGTCCAATCAGTGATACAGCTTCCTACAGTGGGTATTGTACAGTGTATTCCCAGGCCCAGTATGTGATGTGTGCAGGGGAAGGATTTCAGAAGCAGACATGCTGACGTAAGCAGAATGCTGAACTACCTTACAGAAGGAAAGGGAAGGACTAAATGACCAGTAATGATGAGGTGCCTTAGCACTTGCAGCAACAGAAAACACCCCTGGGCACTTAAGAGCTAATTCGCATATTGCGTCAAACTTTTTGTATCACAGCCACAGAAATCTACAAAAGTTTAAATTGTGCTGGCAGACTGCCTTTAAAGTTCAGGACAGTTACTACTGTATATTAAACATCTTTATTAACTCTACAAGTAAAAAGGGCAGTTACATAATATACTTACTTGCATTTTCCTTATTTGACACAGCATTTATTCCAATGTTATCAAATTTAGAACCAGTGTTGTCATCCAACATATCACCAAACTGAAACAAAAATACAGGAGGAGATCTCATGAAACAGGTTAATGTAAACAGTATCAAATACTTGTTTACTGCTATTTTAAATTACTGGTGCCATCGAAAAATATACCTTTTTTCCAGTCTCTCTGGACATCCCCACCTCAGAATCACTGCTGGACAGTGTCACATGACCCATCTGTTTTGCAGCCTACAACTCCAAAAACCTCTTGCATGCACTTCAATTTTCAAGCCCCACATCACCACCACCACTTCCTCCTCTGACAGCTGTAAATATAGTCCCTAGTAAGTCCCCCATTACAATTTTTTTTAACTGTTTCAATTCTCATTAGCAGTCTTCCCAGTTTGGCTGTATAATGCCAAGCTACTGCACAGGCTCTTGTACAATGAAGGTCCTCAGGGATGGCTTCTGTGTCTATTAGGTTCAGCCAGAGGCACAGCCTAATAGGTGCCTGTTCAGTTATTTATTGACAGGATAATACACTATTAGATAAGCAGTACAATGTATTATGTAGATGTGCATGCAAAAGTCCCCTGTGGGACTAAGTGAAAAGTGAATAACTGAATAAAGAGTTATTTAAAAAAAAATCTCCAAGTTGAAAAAAAAATAAAAAAATCACATACCTTTTTCCATGAAAAAGGCGATTTTAAAAAACAAAATCCCCTCCACATATTTGATATTGCCGCATCCATAATGATCCAAATGATCATATAAATTATCGCGCAGAGAGGAAAAAAAATGCCAGGATCTTTGGTTTTTCTGCCTATTCATTGGCCAAAAATATAAATAACTAAAAAGTGATCAAAAAGTATTATGAACCACTAAATGAAAAGTCCTTCCAAAAAATAAAGCCCTCACACAGCTTCATAGAAAGAAAAACAAAAGAGCTGAGTCTTGGAATTTGGCAAAAAAACATTTTTGGTGCAAAAGTGGTAAATAAATTTTGGTATCGCTGTAATCACAGACCCACAGAGTAAAATTATCTATGCAAGGAAGTGAATGCAGCAAAATGTACTATGTACAAAGACAATGACTAATTCTGTGTATTCCAAAATGGTGCCATTAAAAGCTGCAACTTGTCCCACAAAAAATCCCTCTCATGACTACATCTGAAAAAATGTTATATATATATATATATATATATATATATATATATATATATATATACACACACACAAAGCTCTTGGAATGTGATGATCAAATAAACGGTCATTAAGGCCTAAATTGTATATGTTGGGAAGGGATTAATGGTTAAATCAGTCATTAGCAATAGTTTAATTACTCTCAGCTAAGCTAAGAGTCCTGCATATCAGCTCTTAGCTTAGTGAAGTAGGAGCCTCAGCTAATTCCAGCATAGCACATGGTTACGGGCAGAAGTAGCAATATGTGGCCTGTGGCCCCACTGAAAAAATGTGTACTCCGTTGAGCAGTCAGCAGTGCACTGAAAAGTCAATTTTAAGCGCACAGGGAAAGGTGAGCTTTCGGGAGAGAAAAGTGTATTAAAAATACCAAATTAATAAAGTATATTAAAAAACTGTTATTAGGCCATTAGGGACATGTTAAAGTGTATATAAAAGTTTAGTTACTCTTTAACCCTTAGGCACCTTTCACACAAGCGAGTTTTCCCGCATGTGTGCAATGTGTGAATTTAACGTACTGCACTCGCATTGAATCCTGACCCATTAATTTCTAGGGGTCTCTGTACACGAGCGTTGATTTTCACTCATTATTTCTGCGTTATGTGAAAAATCGCAGCATGTTCTATATTCGGCATTTTTCAAGCAGACTGTGAAAAATACATCAAAACTGATTGCACCCGGACAGTAAAAACTGAACCACTGAACGCAATTGCAGACAAAACTGACTGACCTTGCGTGCAAGACATTAAATTTTTTCATAACAGATCTGGACGCAATCCGTGTCGTTGGTATGAAAGGGGCCTTAGAGGACCTTGCGATTTTACAGTTTAGTTTTTCAGTCCCCACCTTCCCAGAGCCATAACTTTTTTATTTTTCCGTTCACGTAGCCTTATGAGGGCTTATTTTTTATTACTTTCCAATGGCACTATTCAATATTGCATATGATGTAATGGCGAGCTGCAAAAAAAATTCCAAATGGGGTGGAATTGGAAAAAAAATGCAATTCTGCCACAGTTCTGTTTTGTTTTTTTCAAAGGCATTCCCTATGCAGTAAAATCAACCTGTTAGTACAATTAGGATCATACCAGTTAGTTATTTCTTCAATTTTAATACTTAAAAAAAAATTGAAATTTTTTTTTTATTTTCAACGCCATATTCTGAGACCTTTTTTTTAGTTATGTGTACGGAGCTGTATGAGGGTTCATTTTTAGCAAGGAAATCTTTACTTTTCATTATGTACGACTTTTTGATAACTTATTACATTTTTTTGGCCAGGTGAAATTTTCTGTTACACAATTCACCGTATGGGGTAGACCATTCCAAAAAATGGAATGGAAAAATATACCGTATTTTTTGCTTTATAAGACGGACTTTTCCCCCCGCAAAAGTAGGGGGAAAATTGCCGTGCGTCTTATAAAGTGAATACAAGTGAGCGCTCCCATTATGGAAGCGCTCACTAGTATATATTAGGTGCCAGGACCCCCATCGGACCTCAGATCAGCCCACCCAGCCCCATAAGGATAAAAAACTCACCTCTCCTGTGCCACGGCTCCGCTCACATGCAGGTGACAGTGCAGCGCCGGCAGGAGAAGACAGAGGAGCGGAGCTGCAGCGCAGGAGAGGCGAGACAGTTTTTTTATTTTATCCTTATGGGGCTAGGTGGGCTGAGGTCTGATGGGGGCACAGTCGTCTAATATGGGGGCTGATGGGCTGATCTGAAGTCTCTTGGGGGTAGAGGGGGCTGATCTGAAGTCTCTTGGGGGTAGAGGGGGCTGATCTGAAGTCTCTTGGGGTAGAGGGGCTGATCTGAAGTCTCTTGGGGTAGAGGGGGCTGATCTGAAGTCTCTTGGGGGTAGAGGGGGCTGATCTGAAGTCTCTTGGGGGTAGAGGGGGGCTGATCTGAAGTCTCTGGGGGTAGAGGGGGCTGATCTGAAGTCTCTTGGGGGCAGAGGGGGCTGATCTGAAGTCTCTTGGGGGCAGAGGGGGCTGATCTGAAGTCTCTTGGGGGCAGAGGGGGCTGATCTGAAGTCTCTTGGGGGCCAGAGGGGGCTGATCTGAAGTCTCTTGGGGGCAGAGGGGGCTGATCTGAAGTCTCTTGGGGCAGAGGGGGCTGATCTGAAGTCTCTTGGGGGCAGAGGGGGCTGAATCTGAAGTCTCTTGGGGAGAGGGGGCTGATCTGAAGTCTCTTGGGGGCAGAGGGGCTGATCTGAAGTCTCTTGGGGGCAGAGGGGGCTGATCTGAAGTCTCTTGGGGGCAGAGGGGGCTGATCTGAAGTCTCTTGGGGGCAGAGGGGGCTGATCTTGAAGTCTCTTGGGGGCAGAGGGGGCTGATCTGAAGTCTCTTGGGGGCAGAGGGGGCTGATCTGAAGTCTCTTGGGGGCAGAGGGGCTGATCTGAAGTCTCTTGGGGGTAGAGGGGGCTGATCTGAAGTCTCTTGGGGGTAGAGGGGGCTGATCTGAGGGGGGAGGGGGCTGATCTGAGGCTGATCTGATCTTGGGGGGAGGGGCTGAGAGGGGGGGGGGCTGATTGAGGGGGGGCTGATGAGGGGGCTGATGATCTGGGGGCAGAGGGGGCTGATCTGAGGGCTGAGGGGCTGATGGGCTGGGGGCAGAGGGGCTGATGGAGGGCTGATGGGGCTGGGGCTGATCTGAGGGCTGATGGGGCAGGGCTGATCTGAGGGTGATGGCAGAGGGGCTGATGGGGGCATGGAGGGGGGCTGACATGGAGGGCTGATGGGGCTGACATGGAGGGCTGATGGGGTTCTGACATGGAGGGCTGATGGGGCAGGGGGCTGACATGGAGGGCTGATGGGGCTGAGGGGGGCTGACATGGAGTGGAGGGGGGCTGATGGGGCAGAGGGGTTCTGACATGGAGGGCTGATGGGGTTTGACATGGAGGGCTGATGGGGTCTGACATGGAGGGCTGATGGGGTTCTGACATGGAGGGCTGATGGGGTTCTGACATGGAGGGCTGATGGGGTTCTGACATGGAGGGCTGATGGGGTTCTGACATGGAGGGCTGATGGGGTTCTGACATGGAGGGCTGATGGGGTTCTGACATGGAGGGCTGATGGGGTTCTGACATGGAGGGCTGATGGGGTTCTGACATGGAGGGCTGATGGGGTTCTGACATGGAGGGCTGATGGGGTTCTGACATGGGAGGGCTGATGGGGTTCTGACATGGAGGGCTGATGGGGTTCTGACATGGAGGGCTGATGGGGTTCTGACATGGAGGGCTGATGGGGTTCTGACATGGAGGGCTGATGGGGTTCTGACATGGAGGGCTGATGGGGTTCTGACATGGAGGGCTGATGGGGTTCTGACATGGAGGGCTGATGGGGTTCTGACATGGAGGGCTGATGGGGTTCTGACATGGAGGGCTGATGGGGTTCTGACATGGAGGGCTGATGGGGTTCTGACATGGAGGGCTGATGGGGTTCTGACATGGAGGGCTGATGGGGTTCTGACATGGAGGGCTGATGGGGTTCTGACATGGAGGGCTGATGGGGTTCTGACATGGAGGGCTGATGGGGTTCTGACATGGAGGGCTGATGGGGTTCTGACATGGAGGGCTGATGGGGTTCTGACATGGAGGGCTGATGGGGTTCTGACATGGAGGGCTGATGGGGTTCTGACATGGAGGGCTGATGGGGTTCTGACATGGAGGGCTGATGGGGTTCTGACATGGAGGGCTGATGGGGTTCTGACATGGAGGGCTGATGGGGTTCTGACATGGAGGGCTGATGGGGTTCTGACATGGAGGGCTGATGGGGTTCTGACATGGAGGGCTGATGGGGTTCTGACATGGAGGGCTGATGGGGTTCTGACATGGAGGGCTGATGGGGTTCTGACATGGAGGGCTGATGGGGTTCTGACATGGAGGGCTGATGGGTTCTGAATGGGGCTGATGGGTTCTGACATGGAGGGCTGATGGGGTTCTGACATGGAGGGCTGATGGGGGTTCTGACATGGAGGGCTGATGGGGTTCTGACATGGAGGGCTGATGGGGTTCTGACATGGAGGGCTGATGGGGTTCTGACATGGAGGGCTGATGGGGTTCTGACATGGAGGGCTGATGGGGTTTGACATGGAGGGCTGATGGGGTTCTGACATGGAGGGCTGATGGGGTTCTGACATGGAGGGCTGATGGGGTTCTGACATGGAGGGCTGATGGGGTTCTGACATGGAGGGCTGATGGGGTTCTGACATGGAGGGCTGATGGGGTTCTGACATGGAGGGCTGATGGGGTTCTGACATGGAGGGCTGATGGGGTTCTGACATGGAGGGCTGATGGGGTTCTGACATGGAGGGCTGATGGGGTTCTGACATGGAGGGCTGATGGGGTTCTGACATGGAGGGCTGATGGGGTTCTGACATGGAGGGCTGATGGGGTTCTGACATGGAGGGCTGATGGGGTTCTGACATGGAGGGCTGATGGGGTTCTGACATGGAGGGCTGATGGGGTTCTGACATGGAGGGCTGATGGGGTTCTGACATGGAGGGCTGATGGGGTTCTGACATGGAGGGCTGATGGGGTTCTGACATGGAGGGCTGATGGGGTTCTGACATGGAGGCTGATGGGTTCTATGAGGGCTGATGGGTCTGACATGGAGGGCTGATGGGGTTCTGACATGGAGGGCTGATATGGGGGTCTGATGTGATGTCCTGAAATTTATGGGGGGACTGATATGAGGTGTGATGAAAAATATTGTTTTATTTTTTTCTTATTTTCTTACTCTAAAATCTGGGGTATGTCTTATCATCATGTGCGTCTTATAAAAATACGGTAATCATTACTTCACTGACCTACCGCCTCTGCTATTTCAATGCTGCTCCAGTCGCTGCTGCTCTCTACATCCTGCTACAGTGCTTGATACACATCAAATGTTTTGGTCTTCCCGCTCAGCCAATCAGATTGATGCGAGTCACTGCTGTTCTAAGAAGGTAGTCCAAGCTATTTCTGTGTCTAAAGCAGAGGCAGAAAGTGAAGGAGCAGGGGCTGAAGCAGTGTTGAAACAGCAGCAATCAGGGATTGGTGAATAAAGATTTCTTTTTTTTAACCTATTCCTCCATTTTTGCCCAATTATTACACTGAAAACCCTTTTGATCATGTAATGATTTAATGATAAAAGTATTGTAATAATAATTTAAAAAAAAGAATAAAACTAGAAGGTTTACCTCTTCAGCAGCAGCTAACATGTAGTCTTCTTTAAAGTGTCTCTTCTTTCCTTTAATTACTTCTGTGTAATAAAAAAATATACAAAATCTCAAAATTATGGTAAACATTAAAGGGCATATGTCAGCAGATTTTTACCTATGAAAGTGGTTGACTTGTTGCATGTGTGCTTGGCAGCTGAAGGCATCTGTGTTGGTCCCATGTTCATATGTGCCCACATTGGGGAGATAAATTATGTTCTAGTGAATGCAAATGAGCCTTTAGGAGCAACGTGGATGTTGCCCTTAAACCTCAGATTTCTCTGCAACTGTAGTTCCCCAATACACTTTGACGGCACCAAGCAGTGTTCAAGCATTAGAACGCTTTGCCCTGACAAAGTGCAGTTGCAGAGTGAGCTAAGCCTCTAGGTGTAAAAGCAAGCACACATGAAAAAGGTCAGCCAGGTACAAATCTGTTGACAGATGCCCTTTTATGGAAAAACATCATATTCTCTATTCTACAGGAAAAAGCACTTTTGCTGGTCATTTAGTTTTCTTCCTGGAAGGCATCTCTGATGTATGAATGAATACAGATCCTACTGTGCTAGTATTTCCCATATATCTCAGTATACCCATACATAAAAAGTTTTATTTGCATTATTCTGAACATGTTGGTCACTAATGGACTTACATTCCAGTGTATGTCTCATTAATAAATAATAATATGTGCTTTAAAAGAAGGGGTGCAGCAGAATGATATAAGCAAACATTAGAAGTCATTAGTGAAAGGATCTGTGTATACTGTAATAGTGTAAGTATAATTTTTTTTTTTTAAATACAATTTTTGTGTGCCATTGTGGCCATGAATACGGTATGACAAAAATGCACTGTGAATATAATATTAAAGGGAGTCTGTCACCTCATTTTCACCAATATAACTAAGAGCACTGCCCCACAGAAGATTGTATACACCACCAGACATACCTGTGTGCACTTTGTGTCTGCATTCCATGTCCAGGAAAACATAGTAACATAGTTTGTAAGGCCGAAAAAACACATCTGTCCATCCAGTTCAGCCTGTTTTCCTACAAGTTGATCCAGGGGAAGGCAAAAAAAAACCCCTGTGAGGTAGAAGCCAATTTTCCTCACTTTAGGGGGGAAAAATTCCTTCCCGACTCCAGTCAGGCAATCAGAATAACTCCCTGGATCAATGACCCATCTCTAGTAACTATAACCTGTAATATTATTACCCTCCAGAAATACATCCAGGCCCTTCTTGAACTATTTTAGTGAACTTACCATCACCACCTCCTCAGGCAGAGAGTTCCATAGTCTCACTGCTCTTACCGTAAAGAATCCTCTTCTATGTTTATGTACAAACCTTCTTTCCTCCAGACGCAGAGGATGTCCCCTCGTCACAGTCACAGTCCTCGGGATAAATAGATGATGGGAGAGATCTCTCTACTGACCTCTGATATATTTATACATAGTTATTAGATCTCCCCTCAGTCTTTTTTCTAAAGTGAATAAACCTAATTTTGATAATCTTTCTGGGTACTGTAGTCCACCCATCCCAGTTATTACTTTAGTTGCCCTCCTCTGAACCCTCTCCAGCTCTGCTATGTCTGCCTTGTTCACAGGAGCCCAGAACTGTACACAGTACTCCATATGTGGTCTGACTAGTGATTTGTAAAGTGGCAGGACTATGTTCTCATCACGGGCATCTATGCCTCTTTTGATGCAACCCATTATCTTATGGCCTTGGGAGCAGCTGTCTGACACTGGTTTCTGCAGCTTAGTTTGCTGTTCACTAAAATTCCTAGGTCCTTTTCCATGTCAGAGTTACCCAATGCTTTACGATTTAGTATCTTTAGTAAGCTCTCTTAGGCTCCATTCACACGTCCTGTTTTTCTTTCTTGATTCGATCCTGATTTTTTCAGGACCCATTGAAATGAATGGATCCAGGTCAGGATCGAATCAGGAAAGAAAAACAGGATGTGTGAATGGAGCCTTATTCTGCAGGAAAACAGCTCCCAGGTGCCCAGCTCTGCTGCTGCAAGTGCCCAAAGCAAACCAGACTGAAGAGGGGAGGGCTGCTTTAGCTGCTCATATCTTGGGATTGGTAGCGGATATAAAAATTATAGCATTACATTTTGCCACATTTCAGGCTTCAAACAAAAAGATATAACATTTTAAATTTTTGGTGAAGAATCAACAACAACTAGGTCACAATTGTGAAGTGGAACGAAATTTATTGGATCATTTAAACTTTTTTTGTAATAATAAAACTGAAAAGTTGGGCGTGAAAAATTAT
Source organism: Rhinella marina (assembly GCA_900303285.1). Taxonomy (NCBI): domain Eukaryota; kingdom Metazoa; phylum Chordata; class Amphibia; order Anura; family Bufonidae; genus Rhinella; species Rhinella marina. Next base: position 24,000 of record ONZH01010270.1, read on the forward strand.
TCGCCCCATTACTTTCCGTTCAGAAAACTCACTCCAGAAGTTCATTGAGGATCTCTGAATGATCCAATGTTGTCCTAAATGACTGATGAAGATAAATAGAATCCACCTGTGTGTAATCAAGTCTCCGTATAAATGCACCTGCTCTGTGATAGTCTCAGGGTTCTGTTTAAAGCACAGAGAGCATCATGAAGACCAAGGAACACACCAGGCAGGTCCGTGATACTGTTGTGGAGAAGTTTAAAGCCGGATTTGGATACTAAAAGATTTCCCAAGCTTTAAACATCCCAAGGAGCACTGTGCAAGCGATCATATTGAGATGGAAGGAGTATCAGACCACTGCAAATCTACCAAGACCCGGCTGTCCCTCTAAACTTTCATCTCAAACAAGGAGAAGACTGATCAGAGATGCAGCCAAGAGGCCCACAATCACTCAGGATGAACTGCAGAGATATACAACTGAGGTGGGAGAGTCTGTCCATAGGACAACATTCAGTCGAACACTTCACAAATCTGGCCTTTATGGAAGAGTGGCAAGAAGAAAGCCATTTCTCAAAGATATCCATAAAAAGTCTCGTTTACAGTTTGCCACAAACCATCTGGGACACACATCAAACATGTGGAAGAAGGTGCTCTGGTCAGATGAAACCAAAATCCAACTTTTTGGAAACAATGCAAAACGATATGTTTGGCGTAAAAGCAACACAGCTCATCACCCTGAACACACCATCCCCACTGTCAAATATGGTGGTGGCAGCATCATGGTTTGGGCCTGCTTTTCATCAGCAGGGACAGGGAAGATGGTTAAAATTGATGGGAAGATGGATGGAGCCAAATACAGGACCATTCTGGATGAAAACCTGTTGGAGTCTGCAAAAGACCTGAGACTAGGACAGAGATTTATCTTCCAACAAGACAATGATCCCAAACAAAGCAATATCTACAATGGAATGGTTCAAAAATAAACGTATCCAGGTCTTAGAATGGCCATCAAAGTCCAGACCTGAATCCAATTGAGGAAAGAGCTGAAAACTGCTGTTCACAAACGCTCTCCATCCAACCTCAAAGAGCTCGAGCTGTTTTGCAAGGAAGAATGGGCAAGAATTTCAGTCTCTAGATGTGCAAAACTGATAGAGACATAGCCCAAGTGACTTGCAACTGTAATCGCAGCAAAATGTTGCGCAACAAAGTATTAATGCAAGGGGGGCCGAATAATTTTGCACGCCCCACTTTTCAGTTTTATTATTACAAAAAAACTTTAAATGATCCAATACATTTCGTTCCACTTCACAATTGTGACCCACTTGTTGATTCTTCACCAAAAATTTAAAATGTTATATCTTTTTGTTTGAAGCCTGAAATGTGGCAAAAGGTTGAAAAGTTCCAGGGGGCCGAATACTTTCGCAAGGCACTGTATGTCTGGGATGTGTATGCAATCTTCTGTGGGTCAGTGCTGTTATATAGGAGAAAATGAGGTGACAGACTAGTCCTGTGAATCAGTGACCTCAATTGACTTACAATGAAGAAGGAACTAGCCTGTGCATTCCTTTTGCAGTACAAGTCAGTGGAGACTGCAGATGGCCATCAGAGGCCATTTTGAGATCACAGCGCTGACATGCAGGTAAGAGAAACTGCTAGTAAACATGAACCAAGTATATGTCCATTGGACATAAACACTAATGGGTTAATAACAGCAAATTACTAGCTGCCTTTGTGCTCTTTCACTAGCAAGCAATATATACTAGCCAACCTCTTTAACCAATTCTCAAGCAAGAACGTATCTCATACATCAGTGCTGGGTGGCAGTTCAGCAACCAAAAACGTATCTCATATGTCCTTGCTATTGATGGCTGGATCTCAGGCTGTGTAGGACCTAGAGATATGTAGGGGAACTGCTATGACCATAGTCTTGTTTTAAAGCGTAGGTTGTCAGCTTTGAAGCAAGACATGGCAGGATAAAAAAAACCTCTTCCCTTCCGACCAGCTGTGCTATCAGCCACACTGGACAAGAGGGGGGGACCTACTAATAGATTGCAGGAGGGAAGAAGAAACAAAAAGACAGCTACTTCTCTCGCCCTGTCAAATTGTACATGTCCCCAGGGGGAAGGGTAACATGGACTACTGTCCATGTTATCAATCCCCTTACCCCATCAATCAGAGAGCATAATTGCACTCTCACCATCACATGGGTATTTTTTTTTCTCATCTAATCACTCCTAATTAGACAGTTTTTTATGCCATGACCCCATGATTTTAAACTATCCCTATCTGTCTATACCAAGTCTTTATGAGGATTGCTTCTATTGCAATATCCATTACATGCTGCAGTAATAGCATTAACTATTATCACTACAGAGGAATCGAATTTTCCAGAAAAGATATATTCAAAGGTATTCAGCCACTTTTCAAACAGATCTAACAAAAGAGCTGCAGGAGGGTTCAGATGTTGAGTCCATTAGACAGAAGCAATAAAGCACCCATAATAGGTTTAAAAAAATCATCATTTTTAATTAGGATTAAAGTTTGGATAGGGGATGAAAGTTATATACTATATAATTCAAACGTTAGTGCATTCCTGTGGTTTTTTGCATTTCTTTAACACATTCAGCATTGAGTGTAGACATGTGTGGTATGTATAAAGTGATATCTTAGTGGTTTTTGCCGGCCATATTCTGTCAGATGGATGCAAGACTACGCATTTCAGTAGTAAATTTTAATTTTCTTTAAAAAAATTTATGCAACCACTATTTTCTGCCAGGTTGAATGAGGTTGGCTGTGCTTATTAATTAATTTATTTATAATTTTATACATGGTATGCTGTGCACTCTCAGAAAATGTAGATTTTGCTAACATGGTAGCTGTTGAGTATAGCACACATTTGTGAAGGACTTTTAAACATTTGAACGAAATATGTTGAGCTAAGCGAGCTTCGGACACTTCATCCGAAGTCGCTTTGTTCAAAACTATGTATTAGAATGTATGGGCTCCAATGAGAACAAGTTAGTCACACGTGAGTCTGTTGAATAACTTTGGTAATTGGAAAGGGTGATGGAAAACCACTTTAAAACTTGAAACCAAGCTCGAAAATCAACTACTAAAGTTATTCAACTTAGTCACGCACGACTTCATGAATAACTTACTTTGGCTCATCGGAGCCCATACATTCTAATACTGTATGGAGATGAACCTCCGTACAGTATTATTATGAAGTTTTGAACGAAGCAACTTTGGATTTAGCATCCAAAGCTTGCTTCGCTCAACCATTTTAAAAGGTTCCAAAGAGGAAACTGTAGAATTTTTACTTCCAATCTGGGAGTGTGTGAACAAGTAAATTACATATCACAAAGTTAGCAAAAAAAAAAAACAAAACAAAAAATCTAAACATGGAATCTAGTTAACTCCACTGTTGAACATCATTTCTAGGTTAAATTTTACACAAAAGATGAGATTAAAATAAAACATAACTCTTAAAAAGAATATGGTCACATTAAGTTACCACATATACATAATATTACCTCTTTCGTTATCAGATGTTTCTGAAGCGTCCACAAAAATTCCTGCAGTTTCATCACCTTCAAAGTCTTCTTCACCCATGCTAGCCAATGAAATTTCTTCGTCATCATCAGCAGCATCATCATCATCATCCCAGTCAGAATCAGAATCACTGACTTTTGATTTCTTCATAGATTTATCATTTGGTCTTACATTTCTAACATGGACAAAAAAAATGTTTCTACTGCAGTAAACAAATCAGTGGAAATCTGGAAATTTTATGATTAAATTATATGTTCTATGTAAGGACCTTTATGCTTCCTTATTTCTTACATAAGCTATTAATACTATTGAAACATTTGCACCGTGTTGGTGTGGGTTTCTTTCCACAGTTTAAACTGTTTTTTTGCTAATGGGTAGGTGACAGATAGGGAACATTTTTCTAATATACTTTATTTAGGGAAACTGTTTATTTTTTGTAGAAGAAAACTTGGACTGAAATCCATCTTACTAACAGCACAGTGCTGCGTTAAGAAGATAGGATGGGAGCTGGTGAGTGTCTGCCTTCACTGCTCCCTCATATAGTAGTTGGTACAGTACACTATAAACTATAAATTAAATATATATTCATACATTTAGTTCCTGCTCACTGATCAGCATAGCCAGTGCTGTCAGTTAGCTCTTCTCCTGTTCTCCCGGTGTGCTGTGTACTCGCCTGGGTGAGTAGTAAGTGCTTGCTACTGGCAATGCAGGAAGGCAGCGGAAATCTTTTACTGTACATTGGGACAGTTATAGTATATTCCTGTCCCTATATACTGTATAATGGAAAATGCATCAATATCTGCAGATCTGGAGGGCTGTATAACCTAAATAAGGAAAAGGGAAAAAGACACAGCCCATATGAAGAAACAAAATAAAAAGAGGCAAGTTAACGTGTATGTATCACTAGTCTAGAATACAGGGATCAGTCTTGGACCAAGTCGAGTTTTTTCCAAGAAGTTTTCCTGCTTGGCTTACGATTCTTGGACTGTTTCCAAGAAGCAGCAGTTTCCCAAGGCAGAGGCGAAGCAATGGAAGGAAGGCTAAAAAGAGGTCTTGAATGGCAGACCAATCTGGAATCAGAGGGTCTTTAAGACCCAGCAGCTCTAAGATTTCTTATTAAGCTAATACCAAAGGGAAACAACTACCTATAGGCAATGTTCTTGCATCGAGGGGCATCTATGAGCGGTTTTAAAACTGTCCTTTTGGAAAGGGTGATATTAGACAAGTCCTGAAACATAGATATAGTAGCACCTTCCCAGGCGATATGGTCAAAACCTCTTACAGCTTCAAGGATGTCATCACGAACAACCAAACTGTGTAATTGACATATGATGTCTCCGGGTGGTTCTTGTTGCTTCGGTTTAGGCTTGAGGGCCCTGTGAACCTTTTCAATATTGATCGCTTCCGCCAAGACATGAACAAAAAGACCATTGCCCGAGACTTGTAAGTTGTTTTTTTTTTTTTTTTGTTGTGGAAAACTCTGGGATGCCTTTAATTCTAAGGTTGTTATGTCTCCCCCCATTAGCCCGGTCTTCTAACCAACTAACAGTTCCGTGGGTAAAGTGTGTAAACTGTTTGAAGGTTTTCCAAGATATGCAATCTTGGAGTACATCAATGAAAATAAGCAAATAGCTAAATATCAATTGGTCATGTCAAACTAATTTAATCAGTTTCTATGAGGAGGTAAGTTCTAGACCGCGGTGAATCAATAGATGTTGTATATCTGGACTTCTCCAAAGCATTTGACACTATCACATAAAAGGTTAGTATATAAAATGAGAATGCTTGGACTGGGGGGAAAATGTCTGTATATGGGTAAATAACTGGCTCTGTGACAGAAAACAGAGGGTGGTTATTAACAGTACACACTCAGATTGGGTCATTGTCACTAGTGGGGTACCACAGGGGCCAGTATTGGGTTCTGTTCTCTTCAATACATTTATTAATGATCTTGTAGAAGGCTTGCACAATGAGATCAATTTTTGTAGATTACACTAAACTATGTAAAGTAATTAACACAGAAGAGGACAGTACACTGCTACAGATTGATTTGGGTTGCATCAAAAGAGGCATAGATGCCCGTGATGAGAACATAGTGCTGCCACTTTACAAATCATTAGTCAGACCACACATGGAAGTACTGTGTACAGTTCTCGGCTCCTGTGAACAAGGCAGACATAGCAGAGCTGGAGAGGGTTCAGAGGAGAACAATTAAAGTAATAACTGGAATGGGTGGACTACAGTACCCAAAAAGATTATCAAAATTAGGGTTATTCACTTTAGAAAAAAGACGACTGAGGGGAGATCTAATAACTATGTATAAATATATCAGGGGTCAGTACAGAGATCTCTCCCATGATCTATTTATCCCCAGGACTGACAAGAGGACATCCTCTGCGTCTGGAGGAAAGAAGGTTTGTACACAAACATAGAAGAGGATTCTTTACGGTAAGAGCAGTAAGGCTTCATTCACACGACCGTATGTGTTTTGCGGTCCGCAAAAAAAAAACAACGGATGACGTTCCGTATGGCATCCGTGTTTCCGTTTTTTTTGCGGATCCATTTTAACAATGCCTATCCTTGTCAGCAAATCGGACAAGAATAGGACATGTTCTATCTTTTTTGCGGAACGGAAATACGGACATACGGAAACGGAATGCACACTGAGTACCTTCCGTTTTTTTTGCGGACCCATTGAAATGAATGGTTCCGCATACGGTCCGCAAAAAAAACATAACGGACACGGAAACAAAATACGGTCGTGTGAATGAAGCCTAAGACTATGGAACTCTCTGCCTGAGGAGGTGGTGATGGTAAGTTCACTAAGAGAGTTCAAGAGGGGCCTGGATGTATTTCTGCAGTATAATAATATTACAGGTTATAGTTACTAGAGATGGGTCGTTGATCCAGGGAGTTATTCTGATTGCCTGATTGGAGTCGGGAAATAATTTTTATACGCTTAAGTGGGGAAAATTGGCTTCTAACTCACAGGGTTTTTTTTGCCTTGCTCTGGATCAACTTGTAGGAAAACAGGCCAGGCGATTAGGAGAAAGTCCTGCAGAATTCTTCCATGAAACCTGACTGCTGGGATAGCTGAAGTCATAAGACCCAGTATTACCATTATCTTCCTGAAGGATACTTTAGGATGAGAACGGAACAATGAGACCTTTGATATTATGTTCTGTATCTTCTGTTCCGGGAGAAAGGATAAGTTGGGAAGGAATTTTTTCCCCTAAAGTGGGGAAAATTGGCTTCTACCTCACAGGGGTTTTTTGCCTTCCTCTTGATCAACTTGTAGCATAACAAACCGAACTGGATGGACAGATGTCTTTTTTCGGCCTTATAAACTATGTTACTATGTTAAGATGATCTTGGCATGCAGAAAGAGAGGTAGATGCTTCTGTGATGAGCTGATGAGTTGAGCTCCAGTTGATCTATTCTTTGGCCAATTTGCTTAACATCTTGCTTGATCTCATGATGCTTGGCCAGGACAGGGTTAAAAGCTTTGTTGAGAACATTGCCGAAAGATCTGGAGATTGGTAGCTCACTGGCGTTTGCAGAGTCAATGCCGTCGCTTTCCTCCCCATGAATATTTGTGGGTATCAACAAAGACTGCTTTTCCTTTCCCCCTGCTCTGCAAAGCAAGTGAATAAAATTGCTTCCCAGTCTGCAGCATGTTGTATGTGTGCAACTACAAGTCCCAGCTGTACAGTACAATGACATTGCTGATGCATACAGGATCTTCCCCCTACCTGTTCTTGTTCAATACTCTGAAGAAACGTCTTTACAGCCAGCAGAAGAGTACAGAGGAGAGAAATCCCCCCACTCTTTGTTGGCACTGTCTTTTCAGGGTGAGGAGGGAGGGAAGTTCCTGTGCACAGCTTTCATCTCCTCAGTGCCTGGAGATGAGGAAACCATGCTGCTGCTCAGTACCTGAGGCAATGCCCCCATCCCTGAGTCTGTGCCGCTTATGGCATAAGGGGTTAAACTGGGCTGAAGAATCAAGTGGGAGGGGAGAAACAGGGCAGACTGCTCAGCTAGCAGATTGGGCAGTGCAGGGGGCATGGCTTGTTGCCCCAACCAGCTCAACCTTCACAGTGACGTTCCATGCACAGAGGCAGACCTGCTGCCTCAGGCTTCTGACGGAACGTCATCAGAGCAGGGAAATAAGCTGACATCACTGGTCATGTGATGCTCAACTAACTAGGAGAACAGGGCCACTGGAGATGAAAAACCCCTTACATTTGCTTAGTCAGAAACATACAAAGAACAAAAAATTAACTTGGACATCCCCTTTAATGAAGTTATCAAGGTTGCTGGAAGTCACGGAAGGGTTGATTTTTGCTGACCAACTTTAAAGGGTTTCTGTCACCAGAAATACCCAAACTAAACTGGCTGACATTAGTCAGTGCTCCAGATGGTGACCAAAATGGTCGCCAATGCGACTTAGAATTTACAAATAGTGACAAGACTTTTTAGTCTTGTCTCCACTTGCGCCTAGACCCGCACCCGATATAGGCTGTGCTACTGCACATCCTAGTATCTGAGAACATGGTGTGCGCTGCTTTCAGCTTGCTCCATGTTCCCTCAGCAGCACAGGGGAGAAGGAAGTAGTCTCTCCCTCCCCCCTGTGTTGCTGCCGCCACTGCCACCAATGAGCGAAGAGAGGGCGGAGGAGGGGAGGGGCTGTGGCCACTGAGCCACCAATGATGAGAGAGGGGCGCCTGAGGGGAGGGGCCACCAATGATAACTATGTTTAATACAACTACAAGAGGGAGGTGCCGGCTCAGAATCACATATCCGGCATCCGACCTGTATGATAGGGAGCTGTGATACGCCGCAGTTAACCCCTCAGGTGCGGCACCTGAGAGGTTAACTACCACTGATTGCAGCTCTGTGTCATACAGGTCGGGTGCTGGCTATGTGATACTGCACCGGCACCCGCCTCCTGTACTTTTATTAAACATAGTTATGTGCATTGGTGGCACAGCACCCCCACCCTAGAATTAGTCATTGGCGGCGCAGTGCGCCCCCAACCCCCCCCCCCAGTGTAATAATCATTGGTGGCAGTGGCCACAGGGTCCCCTCCCCCACCTCTTCATTGGTGGCAGTGCCTGTTCTGATCAGAGCCCTAGCAGTGTAATCGCGGGGCTCCGATCAGTTACCATGGCAACCAGGATGCTACTGAAGTCCTGGCTGCCATGGTAAGCTCCCTGCTGCCGTGTGCACAAAGCACAGGGCAGCAGGTAGAGTGTGAAGTCCTATTCACCCTAACAGAGCTCTATTAAGGTGAATAGGACAAGAGTTCTAGCCCCTAAGGGAGCTAATACTTAGTAAATAAAAAGTTAAAAAAACAAAAAAAAAACCCACCAGTATATTAAAGGGGTTCTCCAAGTTATATGTATTGATGACCTATCCTGAAGATAGTTCATCAATATCAGATTGGCAGGGGTCCGTACCAGCGCTGCCTCCTCTTCATTGTTTACATGCTAGCCATAACACGGGTAGCGGTGAGCAGGTGTAATTACACCTAACCGCCCCATTCATTTCAATGGGACAGATCGCTCCTATACCAGTGTAAGGGAAAAAGCCTTCCCATTGAATAATGAGGGTTAGGTGTAATTATACCCGCTCACCGCTACCCATGTTATGGCTAGCATGTAAACAATGAAGAGGAGGCAGCGCTGGTACAGCACACGCCTCCTCTTCAAACAGCTGATCAGAGGGGGTGCCAGGTGTCGGTTCCCTGCCGATCTGATATTGATGACCTATCCTGAGGATAGGTTATCAATAAATATAACTTGGAGAACCCCTTTAACTTTAAATCAGCCCCTTTCCCAATTTTACATATAAAATATATAAACAATAAATCTCCTATGCGGTAAACACGTAATAGAAAAAATAAATAAATAAAAAACGCACAATTTGCCATTTTTTAGTCACCTTGTCCCCCCAAAAAAAGAATAGGACTGTTCTATTATGGGCCAGACTTTCAATCTTCTCCTCAGTCTTTTTTTAATTATAATCAAATGTATTTAAATTTGGCGACTAAAAATTTAATTTGGCTCCTAAATTTTTCAGTTCAGGAGCCAATGGCTCCTAGGTATTTTTTTTAGTCTGGAGCACTGTTAGTGATGTGCTAATGTCATCTGCACCTAACTAGCTTATTCTTAGTTTTATACAAGCCCTCATTACTCGATAAATTTAACTTTTATAATATGCTAATTAGCCTCTAGGAGCAGGAGGCGTTGCAATCCTGCAGAAGATTTGCAGTTACCACATAAAGGCCCAGGGATCAAGATGGCCGTCGGCACGGCAACACCATGCTCTTAACGATCTGCAAACCACCCAGAGGACATAGAGGATCTGCAAACCACCCGTTTTGGCTGACATTGCTTCCAGATTCTACTAGTCTGTTAACGGAGATCCAGGAATTTATGTCATTTAATACTAGATCAGCATCCCAGACTATTGTTTGGAACACTTTAAAAGCTTTTGTTAGGGGGCTATTTATGAAACGCATTTAACGCCATAAGTCTAAAAGCAGGTAATTAACACAATCGCTGCAGTCAAGGGTCACTGATAATGAAATTGCATTTGTAGACAACCCTATAGGGGTGAATAGGTCTAACTGGACTGAGGCACAACAAATGTATAAGGAACATTTGCTAGACATGGAGGAAAATAAAAGATAGTATAGTGAGGGAGAGATCCAGAACTTCCTTGCCTCTGTCAGACTGTCAGTATTGACGACAGAGCAGAAAGCAAGTCTTGAAGAGCCATTAAATCTGGAGGAACTGGAGGAGGTTGTGAGGGGACTTCCAAATGAGAAAGCTGCAGGGGTAGATGACCTACTCCTACTTGCATTGGAGTCTATGATGATTCTACTAGTTTCCTATGGAGCCCTATTACAATACTATGTAGTAACCTCCTGCCATTCACAAAGGCAGGGGCTGGTGCATACACGCTCTGGCTCCTCCGATCACCACACGGGGGAGCCAGAGCAACACCGGAAGCACGCGAGGGGTTAAATGTCCGCGATCGGCATTACTGCCGGTTGCGGACATCAGCTGCGAGTGTCTGCGGTAGAAATCAGCAGTCCACCCGCGGCCATGACACCCGTTCTGCTTAGGAACGGGCGCCATCTTTAAACAAGTGCCTGGGAGCGAAGGGGTAAATAGTGATCAGACTGGGTTTACGCCGGGTAAGTCTACAGCAATTAACATTAGGAGATTGTACCTTAATTTGCAGATGTCTGCGACTGGGGCGGGGGGCCGTGCAGTTCTTTCACTCGACGCTGCGAAAGCTTTCAACAGCGTCGAGTGGAAGTTTCTGTGGGGTGTGCTGGCTCCCATGGGCTTTGGCCCCAGATTCACATCATGGGTAAAGCTGCTATACTGTCAACCGAGAGCCTGTATACGGACGAACGGCCTGCTGTCTGATGCATTTGCATTAGAGAGGGGCGCGTGTCAGGGCTGCCCATTGTCACCCCTGCTTTTTGCGCTAGCAATAGAACCCCTGGCCCAGGTGATACGTGGGGATCCTGGGGTGATAGGTTTAAAATATGGGGATATTGAGGAGAATATTGCACTTTATGCAGACGACATGCTGTTATTTTTGAGCTGGATAGACCAGTTCCTACCTTATGTAATGAAACTAATTAAGGATTTTAGTACATAATCTGGATTGACCATTAATTGGGACAAGTCACTGATGCTCCCTCTGGATCAAGTAGCGGATTCCGTTTTGGATAGGATAGCCCCATTGCAAATGGCTACATCATTTAAATATTTAGGAGTACAGGTGTCAACTAAGCCTCAAGATTATATAGCTATGAATCTACTCCCTTTACTGGACAGGTGTGCTAAGAAAGTATCTAGCTGGTGTAAATTACCACTCAATTATTGGACAAGCGAACCTAGTAAAGATGGTATTGATGCCACAATTTCTGTATATACAGCACAATAGCCCTGTATGGATACCAATGCGATACTTTTGTCAAATTCAAGGTTTGCTTAGATCCCTGAAAGGCAGTCCCCAAGAATCTGATTGGAAACCTTACAAAGAGACAAAGACAATGAAAGGCTGGCAATCCCCAACCCGTGGCTATATTTTCTGGCTGTGCTGGCTCAGCAGTGTAAAGCATGGGGATCACAGGGTAGTCTAGGACCTGTGGGGGTATTGGTCTCATACCTGATGGGAGGGAAGCCGCCAGGATATATACCGGAGATTTGTACGGTTACATGCCTCCTGGATAACATCCCAAGCGTGACTGTTTCGTAGAGTGTGGCAGAAACTGAAAGAAATAACTAAAATATTGGGTTGTAACGCCCTAACTCCATTATGGAAAGCAGAGAAATATGTTGGGTGTCTCAGTTGTATAATAATAACTCTTAAAAGCTTTGAACAATTAGGGGCGGAGTTTGGCCTGCCAAATTCTCTCTTTTACAAGTACTTGCAGCTCACAGAGCAAATCACGTGATCTTACTGTACAAGCATCTATGATGGCAGAACAGATTAGAATAGTGGGAGGGACTAAGGGAGTAATTTCAGCCTTTTCTAAATTACTGCTTTCGTTCTACCAAGAGCGATTCCCTTTACTAGTAAAAGAAAAGTGGTGGCGGGATGTGGGTCCCTTAACGGACGCAGAGTGGTCAGGTGTGTTGTCCCTGGGGCCATCATTGTCACTGTGTGAGACGCATAGACTGTCACAACTGTACTTAATACACACAGCATATAGGACGCCCATGTTTCTCCACAAATTGGGTACACGTGATAAATCCATTTGCACTAAATGTGATATTTCTGATGCACACATACTTCATATGTTTTGGGAATGTACTGCTATTGGCCCTTTCTGGCGAGACATCTTAGATGTTATATTCAAAGTCTACAAAAACAGACTTACAGCTGAGCCAACAACTTGTATACTGGGTATATTACAGGATGACACCGCAGAGGGACCCAGCATTGGTATAAACAGATTGCGTTATCAAACCAGAAAATTAATAGCTAAATACAGTATTACTACCACGGTACCGTCTAAATGGGAATTCATAGCTCATATGAATGTGTTATTTGGCTTAGAGAGAGGTGTGTATTATAAAAGAGTCACAATTAAAAAAAGTTTGACTATTTGGGGTCCTCGGATAACAACGCCGGGACTACCTTCCAGGCGCTTACTGTCTTTTCATTTGGGGAGAGGTGTTTCATGATAAAGGGACGTAAGGAGGAAATGGTTCAGAAAGGCCTTAAAAGGTCACGGCAATAGGAATGTATTTCCAATATGGGGGGGGAGGCGGGATGGAAGTTGGGCTAGGGATTTGGGGCACATTTCAAATGCGATTATGGTTGTGCCATATTCTGTCTATTGCATATTTTTGTACATGGATACGTTCATTTTGTGTTTTTGTCTAACTTTGAAAAGAAAAATCAAGAAAAAAAAAAAAAAAAAAAAAAAAAGCTGATATGTATCAAGATGGAGCCTACTGATGCTATTAGGTATGAAAGAGAACTAAGCGGGAAGATCCACTCAGAGTCTTCAGTAATAAACCCTATTTGGGTCCCTGAAAGGTTGAGAGAGGGGAAGTTTTCAAAAAGGCACCACTGACACATTCCTTAACTCGGACACATCCCCTTTTTCGCGGAAGCCTCCATCTAGCAGAGACCTGCTATGTCACCGGGTCTGCAGAAAAAGCCCTTACCCGCGATTGGCTCCGATTTCTCAGAAAGGCTGGCTGGGTGAAGAAAGGGATATGTCCGGGTTCAGCTCTGAACCCAAAAAAATCCTTTAAAATAATAGCGTGAACCCCTGGACAGATGAAGGCTTGGATCGGTTGCTTTCTGTACCCTGCAGCAAAATTAAGTCCCCAAGGATTGTATGCAGCATGTCCCTTAGGCCTAAAAAAACTGTGAAGCTAGTCCCTGGCAGGGTGTTCTGAGTCAAACAGGCCGGATCAGTGGCGGCTGCAGTACTCAGTGTCTTTGGATGAAGCAGAAATTGAGGCCACAGCTTGGAGCAGCATGTAGACCTCAACCTAAAAAATGGTCCAATAAGTAGAGGAAGGGCTTGAAACGATAGCCCAAAGGTGGTCACCAGGTAGGGAAAAGTGGGCTTAGAAGGATGGAAGGCGGCTGATTGGCTTCTGTTGAGGAGAGTTAGGCACATGTGTCTAACCTGAGTGAGGCTTGACAAAGGCCTCATTGTGTTGGGCTGAAATGTTGCGACTGAGGAAATAAACGGGTCTAACACCCTTCACTAACACTAGAGTGCTTCACTTCAGTGCCGGCTAGCTCCACCCCAGATTGATTTTTAATACAAATAGTTCCAAAATCTTTACACTTTGGAACATTTTTGTGACCTGTATGCCATCACTACTACAAATATGTAGGTGTACCTGCCATTGTTACTGCCATGACAAACTATCTTTGGTATGTACATTAAACTGGAGAAAACATTTCACAAACTTACCCAGCAAAATCAAGATCGTTGTTCATTCCAGTGTAAAAACTGTCTCCTTCATATGAGTCTATAATACATGGAAATGTAAAAAAAAAAAAAAGCAGTTTCATGTAATATTAGTGTAAGTTAGTGTAAAGTGTAAGCAGAATCATTGCTTTTGATGTATAAAGGGTGACATATTAAGGGATAACACAGAATGCAGTACCTTAATATACTTTTAGCAGCCAAAATGCTACTGCCTTAAGCAGTCTGCAACTATAGCAGGGAAATCAAGAGGCTACAGTGGGATTTGTGATGAGCTGTATCTTTTAGATGGCTTTAGCAAACAGCTTACATGCACTCTTACCAAGGATTCTTTCAAATTCATCATCATCTACATCTTCTAAACTCTCCTCATCTTCATTACGCTTTTGCTTCCGTTTATCTGTAGACAACTTCTTAAAGTATCTAAATTTAAAATAAAACGCATACATTAAGAGTTAAAGGGGTTGTCTCACTTCAGCAAATGGCATTTATTATTTAGCGAAAGTTAGTACAAGGCACTTACTAATGTATTGCGATTTTCCATATTGCTTCCTTTGCTGGTTTGATTAATTTTTGCATCACATGATACACATCTCGTATCCAGGGGTTTACGACCACCCTGCAATCCATCAGCGGTGGTTGTGCTTTCACATTATAGTATTAAAAAAAATAAACAAAAAAAAAACAAACAGCCTATGTGCGCTCCCATAGGCCCGGCCACCATAGAAGCTTTTTTTGTGTGCAATCACAACCACGTCTGGTGGCTTGCACTGTGGTCGTAACCATGGAAACAAGCAGGGTATAATGTGATGGAAAAATGGATCAAGGGGTCAGTACAGAGATCTCTCCCATGAACTATTTATCCCCAGGACTGTGACGAGGGGACATCCTTTGCGTCTGGAGGAAAGAAGGTTTGTACACATAGAAGAGGATTCTTTACGGTAAGAGCAGTGAGACTATGGAACGCTCTACCTTAGGCTACTTTCACACTGGCGGCAGGCCTGATCTGGCAGGTGAAGGGTGCTGCCGGATCAGGCGTGCCGCAGTGACATGTGTGGAGCCGGAACCGCGCTCCGGCCCCACACATGTCACACAGTACATACATACACAAACATAAACATACACACACATATAGACAAACACATACATACTTACATGCTCCCGGCAGGTCTTCGGAGCGTCGGAGGGACAGGACGGCTTGCACAGGTGACGATTCCCCACAGCGCCCTCTGCTGGGCGCCTGGTGGAATCGTCATCTGTGCGCGCCGTCCTGTCCCTCCGACACTCTGAAGACCTGCCGGGAGCATGTAAGTATGTATGTGTATTTGTATGTCTATATGTGTGTGTGTATGTATGTGTATTTGTATGTCTATGTGTGTGTGTATGTTTATGTTTATGTCTATGTCTGTATGTGTGTATTGTGTGTATGTGTAGCCGGATCCGTAATGAACTCCATTGAAAGTCAATGGAGGGCGGATCCGGTTACCATTATGGTCACACCAGACGGATCCACCCCCATTGACTTGCATTGGGGGTCATTCCGGATCCGTCTTGGTGCGGATGTCTGGACCGGAGAGCAAACCGCAGCATGCTGCGGTTTGTTCTCCGGTCTGAAGACGGAACGGAATGCTTTCAGGAGCATTCCGTTGTCTTCAGTTCAGTTTTGTCCCCATTGACAATGAATGGGGACAAAACTGAAGCGTTTTATTCCGGTATTGAGCCCCTATGACGGAACTCAATACCGGAATTTTAAAACGCTAATGTGAAAGTAGCCTTAGGAGGTGGTGATGGTGAGTTCACTAAAAGAGTTCAAGAGGAGCCTGGATGTATTTCTGGAGGGTAATAATATTACAGGTTATAGTTACTAGAGAGGGGTTGTTGATCCAGGGAGTTATTTTGATTGCCTGAGGTAGAAGCCAATTTTTCCCCCTAAAGTGGGGAAAATTGGCTTCTACCTCACAGGGTTTTTTTGCCTTCCTCTGGATCAACTTGTAGGAAAACAGGTCGAACTGGATGGACAAATGTCTTTTTTTCGGTCTTATAAACTATGTATGTTACTATGTAAGCTAGAAAAGGAGGCAATATGGACAATCAGTATATTAGTAAGTGCCTTGTAATATCTTGGTCTACATGATAAATGCCACTTGCTGAAGTGAGAACCCATAAGCAAATTCTACAGAATACATAGGCCTAGTGTCATGGCTAATGCTGGCTTGGAAATGCTTTCTGTAGCTGCATCAGGCTTTTCGCTAAAAGCATGCTTCAATATATACACATGTACTGGTGCAAGCAACTACCCTAAGTACTCAACCAATATTTGGCAAATGCATGCAGACACGAAGACATTTCTCTATGTACAATAAATTATCAATTATATTCTATACGTATCAATATTAATTATACAGGAGATATGTGACTGATAAAACCTAAAAAAAAGATGAAAAATTAACAGTCGAAAAACATGTAGTGACTACATTACATTAATATTACATAACTGATGTTATGATTCTACTACTTCTACTACTCTCTTTGTTATTTCTAATTATTATACATAAAGAAGTTGGAGTCAGTGTGTGGAGAGGAAAAAATAATAATTAATCAAGGTCAGAAGTTTGGCTTACCAACAGACGCAGTACTTTGCTGAATACTCAGCATAAGGGTGCATTTACGTATAGAAAGAGGAAAGTGCACTCCTATGATATGTTGAGGTGCGGTGATAAACAGGATTCACATCCTATCCAACATGTAAATAGAAAATCACGCACTCTCTGTAGAATACTTGCAATTAGGTTTAATAGAAATATGGTCCCATAGGACTGTGGAACAATTGTATAACAGCTCTCAAGCACTTGTAGACATAATCAGTACAATACATAAATTATGCGTGTTTGATGAGACGTTTTGGTCTGTATGACTTTTTCAGTCTAACGCTGCAATAAAAATAGGGATATTATTAGAAATCACTGAGGATATATATTGTACACAGTATATAAAGCATATAGGAAGTAGGATGACTATGATTCATGAGAAGAGCTAGCGCTACACTTGCTGAATACCACAGATTGGGAAGAATCCCACGGGGTCTAAGGTGTCATCTGCGTCCTACCTTATTTGCAGATGATGCAGATTTCAGAATCCGATTCCAACAGATCCTGAATAAATGTTCTTTGGACTTGATACTACTAAATTTGGAATTTCTACAAAAATCCATTACGAAATCCACGGAACAGATCGCTACCATTGAGAACCAACTAACGGCTATTATATCCACAGAAGAATTCACGGCACTCAAAACCAGAATCGATCAGATTCTTACTGAACAAAGGAAGCTTCTTCAAGAGAAGAAAAGAGCCAAGTTTCAGAGGGACGCTGACGACTATACTACCAACAGAGTATACAAATGGGCGGAGAATTCATCCTACGCTTATTCAAGATCTACAAGAACAGACCACCATTACGAATCCACCAGCTCGGGGAGCGAAAATTCTTATGGACGACGCCACCAAGCTCCTCCTTTTTTAGGGGCACGCAGACGGAGAGGCAACGCACGGGGAAACCAACACGGTGATCACAACGCACCAGATCCACCAGTCAGACCAATACAGACAAGATCACAGGTAAGACACCTGATTTAGTTGTGAATATCTCCTCATAAACATTAACTACTGTGGAACTTGAACTCCAACAAAAAGGGCTCTCATTCTGCCCAGTACCCTACTTTGACACTTTTTCCTTAGACCAAGAACTGACTCGGTTCTACCGAACCTTAAGACTGAATACTTTTTTCAGTGAACAACCACCTACACTTACCAGGAACCAGGAGATATCGACACCACAATTATCCATTGAGAAACTAGGTCTCCGCACTCCGAGCCAGTTTAGTCCCCCTAAGACCAACCATGGCGTAGTAACCTATATCTCTCTACTCGAAAGAGATATGAAACAATTCATCTCTAATGTCTCATTAGGCCAATATCCCACCCAACACAACATGACTAAAGACGAATCTATTGCTCTACAACAATTAAAGGCTAACAACGAAATCATAATAAAACCAGCAGACAATGGCGGGGCCATAGTTGTGATGGACAAGAAAGATTACATTAATGAGATTCTAAGACAACTCTCCGATACAGACACTTACACTAAACTCGATTCAGACCCAACACTCACAATACGATTGAAAATCCAGAGCATACTAGACAATCACCTAGACAATAAAACCATAGACAAAAAAAACTTATGATTATTTAATCAACCCACATCCCATCACTCCAGTTTTTTACATTCTTCCCAAAATCCACAAATCCCTGGCCAATCCACCAGGCAGACCCATTGTTGCCTCCACGGACTCCATTCTTGCCCCAATATCCAAATTTCTTGAAAAAATGGTGAATCCACTCGCACGCCAAACCAAATCCTTCGTTCTTGATACCGGACACTTCCTTGACATTCTCAGACAATTACCCACATTACCATGCAACAGTTTATTGGTAACTCTTGATGTAAACAGCCTATACACATCCATAACTCATAACCTGGGCATCGAAGCTATTCATCAAAGTTTACTTGCGGCACACACACTTTCGCTTGATTCTATAGACCTATGCCTAGAGTTACTCACATTAGTGCTCACAGAGAATTTCTTCTTATTCGGAGACAACTACTACGCCCAGAAACGAGGGACCGCTATGGGGGCCAACGTGGCACCTCCTTACGCAAATATTTACATGGCCCACTTCGAAACAACATACATCTACACCCACCATCTTTTTCAACAATTTGCCTTATGTTGGCACCGATACATTGACGACATTTTTTGTATCTGGACAGGCCCGATCCCCACACTTACACAATTTGTAGAGTACATTAATCAAATACGTCCAGAACTTCAATTCACTCTACAATACGACCACCATTCCATCAGTTTTCTAGACACTTTAGTGCTCCAAGACCCCAACGGCAATCTATCTACCGATCTATATACCAAACCTACCGATAAGAATGGCCTTCTTCACTTTACCAGCTGTCATCCTAAGAATACCAAAAAATCTTTACCCAAATCACAATTTACCAGAGTTCAACGTATTGTCTCTGACCCAATCAAACGCAATAGCCAATTATCCAAAATGAAAGATAAATTTCTGAACAGAGGTTATCCTGAACACTTACTTACACTAGACGTGAATTCTAGTACATCTTCCTCAGTTACCTCCAACAGGATAGCATTTGTCCACACCTATCATCCAGTTATTCCCAAAATACAGCAAAGCATACGGAAACACTGGTCTTTACTTAGCAGAACTTACCCCCATATCCCAGAGTTTCAACATCCGGTTCTTATGTGTCTCAAGCGACTGTGGAACCTCAGAGATCATCTTATCAAAGCCGACATTGGCAGCCAAATCAAAACACCTCATCAGACATTTCTCAGTACCAGAAAAGCAGGTACTTTTCCATGTCTACACTGTTCCTGTTGTAATAACAAATCCCAATGCAACATCATATACCATCCTCATACTGGCACCCCTTTCCCAATTAAAGACTTTTTCACATGTGACTCCAGATTCGTCGTTTATCTTATAAAATGACCCTGTGGACTAATGTATGTAGGCGAGACCACACAAACTGTAAGAGACCGAATTATCCATCACAAGTCCACTATTAGATGCCAGAAAACATGGTTACCTTTACCGGATCACTTCCATAAAGCAAACCACAACGTGGCTCAATTTAAGTTTCAAGTCATTGAACAGGTCAGGCGACCAAGACGAGGCGGCAACCATATTGGATTATTGAAAAAGAGAGAATCCTACTGGATTCATACACTTAATACCCTCCACCCCCATGGACTTAACCGTGAATATGACATATTTCCTACTTAAGATATCAAGATAACTATGTATTTATCTGTGCTGTGTCCATTTGATGTTATATAATTTCTCACTATTGTTCCTCTTTACTTTTTCAGACTCGTTGAAATTACCCAGAGCCAAAAGTATCAGGTTCCGGGTCATGTCCTATTCCCCTTCTTCTTACTGCTATTTCCATAGTATCTATTTTTCCCCCCCCTTTCTTTACATATACACACTATACCTGCTACATACTACACCTCTAATTTCTCATACCATGTCTAGCCCCTTACTCAAGTTACTATACTCATTCACATTGATACCCTCATCCATATTATACCTACCATACATCATTCTATACTGCTCAGATACTTCTAATTTCATTTCATCCCCTCATTATTATTTATTATTCTCCCTATTATTTACATTGATACCCTCATTCACATTACAACTACTATACATCATTTTATATTGCCCAGATACTTCCATTTTCCTTTCTAATTCATCCCCTCATCAATACCACTTTCAACATGGCCCCTTTCCGCTTATACATCTATTGCGCATGCGCCGCCTTTTCCAAGATGGCGCCCATCATTCTGCTAACTACGCAGGCGCGCCCTTTTCCAAAATGGCCGCTGCCACCAATCCGTTTACACAGCGCTTCCTGCAGCTCCCCCACACGTGCGTCGCTATTTAAGACGCTGCCGCTTGCTTCCGCATACAGCTCTGCACAGGCACCACATGTTCCAGCATTTTCTCCTCTCTGGTGAGTCTCTACTGTTAACTCTGTTTTCTTGATGGCGTGACCCGCTTCCTGCACCCCCCTTCTCTACAATGATACTCTTATGCGGCTACAACTGACTTTTCCCTATCGATCTAGGTATTATTAGTATGTTTTCTAGCTGGCTACCCATCTACTTTATTATCTAGCTCTTCTCATGAATCATAGTCATCCTACTTCCTATATGCTTTATATACTGTGTACAATATATATCCTCAGTGATTTCTAATAATATCCCTATTTTTATTGCAGCGTTAGACTGAAAAAGGTCATACAGACCAAAACGTCTCATCAAACACGCATAATTCATGTATTGTACCGTTTATGTCTACAAGTGCTTGAGAGCTGTTATACAATTGTTCCACAGTCCTATGGGACCATATTTCTATTAAACCTAATTGCAAGTATTCTACAGAGAGTGCGTGATTTTCTATTTACATAAGGGTGCATTCAAATAGCCTTAAAGGGTTTCTGTCACCAGATTTGGGCATATCAAACAGGATGACATTTGCAATGTGCAAATGTCACCTGATGCCCAATCTGGTATTCTTTTTTCTTTTGGTGCGCCCGTTTTTGTAAAAAAATGCACTTTTATTTTATGCTAATAAGGCTTACTACGTGCAAGGGGAGGTTACCCTGCACCTAGTAAGTGCCGTTTTCCCACCTCTTGTCACGCCTCCATTCTCTTGATTGTCCGCGCTTCAAATCCTGCGCAGTGCGGAATAAAATCGGCACAGGCGCAGTGAGTTCCGCTGGCCGCCGGGCTCCCGGCTACCTCACTGCACCTGCGCCGATGACGTCAGAGTACACCCGGAAGGGACGGCAGCAGACAGGGCCGGCAGCAGATCGAGCGAGCTGCCTGGCCCTGTCAATCAAGAGAACAGAGGCGTGACAAGAGGTGGGCAAACAGCGCTTACTAGGTGCAGGGTAACCGCCCCTTGCACCTAGTAAGCCTAATTAGCATAAAATAAAAGTGCATTTTTTACAAAAACAGGGGCACCAAAAGAAAAAATACCAGATTGCAAATGTCATCCTGTTTGATATGCCCAAATCTGGTGACAGAAACCCTTTAAAGGGGTTGTTTCACTTTAGCAAGTGGCATTTATCAGGTAGAGAAAGTTAATACAAGCCACCTAAGAGATGGATCTCAGCACCAGTGGCTTACAAAAGCCACCAATTCAGAGCTGATGAACCGTAAAAACTGTTTGCTTGCTCTCTTCTAATATATACAGCTGACTGTATGTGTGTGTGTGTGTGTGTGTGTGTGTGTGTGTGTGTCCGCTAAAGGAATCCGCACTGCCGCATTTACAATTATTAAATTTGGTAAACAGGTACATCAAGTGTCCGGGAAGGACCGGGTCTAAGTTCTCTAGGATGTACCGTTCCTGAGATATCCCCAAAAAATGCATTAGCCAATAGAAGCCTTGTCACATGACCCTTATCAGCCAATAGAAACTCGCAGGCCCTTACTCTCCACATACACACAGTTTTATTGCAGGTTTCCATAACAACCTAGCGATTTTTCTTCACTGCTGTAGGTCAGCTTTAAAGAGGCGGGGTGCTGTGGATGACACTGTTAAAGGGGTATTCCGGTTACCATAAATAAAACTTATGTTTTAGACTATTTCATCATCAATCGTTACCTAATATAACGTAAATTTCACATATTTACCGTTCAGTAGTAATAAAAGATGTTTTCTTCCACTGCTACCCACTGTGTTTCTTCTTAAATTACCAAGGCATTGACCTGTAGTTAAGGCCACCCTCAAAGGAAGTACTTAAAAACCCTGCCCCCAAGTCCGGCTATGCCACACCCCGATCCGGTTAGGCCATGCCCCCTCCCACTCCGTAGCCAACAGGGATCGAAAAAATGAAGGTGAATTCTGTCAGCTGTAGGGGTAAGAGGGTGACTTTCTCCCTGCAGCTCATGCTTAGACAGCACATTGCTGCTGTCTGAGAGTGAGCTGTTCAAAAGGACATCCCTGTGTCCATCCAGGTCCTGCGCCGGACTGAGGACAGGGAGCCTGAAAGCCAGACTGTGCAGCATAAAACCAGACCTCTGGCCACCCTAGGGCAGGCTGCTGTGGAGGTCACTGTTAAAGAAGGAGGGGACTGTGGAGGCCACTATTAAAGGGGCAGTGGGGTACTGTTGTCACTGTTAAAGGGGCAGTCACTGTGGAGGTCTCTGTCAAGGGGGCCAGGAATGGTGGAGGTCAGTTAAGGGGACTGTAACCTATGGTCAGTGTTAAGGGGCGGGTGCTGTAGAGGTCACTGTTAAGGGGGCCAGCTGCTGTGAAGGTCAAAGTTAAAGGGTGGGCTGCTGTGAAGGTCCTATTTTAAGAAGACTGAGCACTGTAGGGGTGGGTCAGTGTTAAGGGGTGGGGGGCTGTGGAGGTCACTGTTAAGGAGGCGGGGTGTTGTAGGGGGTCACTGTTGATATCGGAACGACACGCACAAACATTAAATTAAATAGATGAAATATACCCTGACAAAGCCGGGTCCTTCTACCAGTCTCTTATCTCTTCTTATATTATAAAAATCAGTTTGTCTGTCTGTCTGTTCTTTACGCACGACCAAACGACTGAACCGATCTTCACCAAATTCGGCACACAGGTACATCAGGTGCCCGGGAAGGTTTCAGACCGGGTCGCAGCTCTCTAGGACGTACCGTTCCGGAGATATTCCCAAAAAATGCCCTGCATTAGCCAATATTAGCTTGGAAGTCTTTCCTTTCATATCTCAACTACCATACACACGGCTAATGTCCCTTATCAGCCAATAGAAGTTCAGCTTAGTCTTCGCATACACACAGTTTTACTCCAGGTTCCCATAACAATCCAGCCATTTTTCTTCACTGCTGTAGGTCAGCTTAAGGCTAGGGCTACACGGCACAACTACACTGCTACGTGTCAAGCGACATTGATGTCGCACCAACGTTGTGCGACAATTTTTATAATGATAGTCTATGGTGTTGCACTGCGACGCAACAGTCGCAGAAAAATCCATCTTAGATGGATTTTTGTGACTGTCGTGTCGAAGACGCAGAGTGTCGCAATAAGTCGCAGTGTGGCACCATAGCCTATCATTATAAAAATTGTTGCGCAACATTGGTGCGACAAAATGTTTCGTGACACATGTCGTCTTGTAGTCCTAGCCTTAAAGGGGCGGTCACTGTGGAGGTCACTGTTAAGGGGGCAGGGGTAACTATTAAAGGGGCAGATGCTTTGGAGGTCACTGTTAAGGCAGCAGGGTACTGTGAGGTCACAGTTAAGGGAACGGGTACTGTAGCAGTCATTGTTAAAGGGACAGGTGCTGTGGAGGTCTCTGTTAAGGGGGCAAAGAACAGTGGAGGTCACAGATAAGGGGACGGTCCCCTATGGCAGTTAGTGTTAAAGGGTGGGTGGTGTAAGGGCATGGGCTGCTGTGGAGGTCCCACTTTAAGGAGGCAGAACACTGTGGGGGTTGAGGGGTGGGGGGCTGTGGAGTTTGCTGTTAAGGGGATGTTAAGGGGATGGGGTGCTGTAAAGGTCACTATAATGGGCGATACGGTCGATATCTTTTAACACACACAAACATTAAATGAAATAGATGAAATATACCTGTGTGAAGCAGGGTCCTTCTGCTAGTATATTATAGTCATGGGTCAGGGTTTATGTGATTCATACTGATCATCTGTATGTAACCGGGGTACTGCTATTTTATGCCAGCTTCTTTATCCTGTTCAACTTACTGTAGGGGCTATCTGGGCAATGCAGGACACAGTCTGCCCCTTGTCATGGCAAATAATCTGTTTTATTTGGTTAGACTCTGGTGGTGATAGGACATTTCAAGGGTGAGGTTGATTACCCTGTATTTCCCACAAACTCACATTACCACTGTGTTCCTGGTTTGACATTAGCAACATCTCAAAGTACCTAGATTTTTACATTTTTTTGTATGGTGCACTTTGTGTGGTAATGGCTGACTTTAACTCTTAGTTGTAAATTGAATAAAAGTGAGGAGGAGGATTTATGTCACTGCATAAGATTTTTTCCATGTTCCTGAATAGAAAATCTGGTTAGTTATTTTATATGAGGGTTGGGGATTTAGCAATGTATGATTAGACAGACTTATTCTGCTATCTGTTAAAACTGGGTAACAACTTGTCGTATAGCATACTACAATACTGCTGTAATACATCATGTATCTATGACATACTGTAGTTTTGGGGCAGCAGACTGGTCACCAATTCAGCTCCACAGTGTTGCGAACCAACTTTCACAGCACCCGAGATCAGGGGATTTATCATAAAATTACTGGGCTAATTTGGAATTCAGCAATCTGAGTGAAAACATATGCAAAGATATAATTGAGACCACACTTGGTACCAGCATTGACAACTGTCCAGAAATTTCTGGAAAATGGCTGACTTTTTCCTGTGGCCATAATTTTTTTCGGTACACATTACATACACAAGTGTAGTATAAGGACAACTGTGAGTATATGCCATATATCCAGCACAGGGTTGCACCGGGTGCATAACTGAAGCACGAGTCACCTGTATTTAATACCAGAGAATTCTCGTACAAGCCATTCTAACTGAAAAAGTCATTCAGATGACTACCGAAACGTCTAAAAGAAAAAGTACAAGTCCAGTTGCTCTGATTTATTACTATTCTAATACATCTGTTTCATATTTCTGGCAACTTATGGGATTATCCAGCCTCACTCAGCCCCTTCCATCTAAACTTCCTGACTCATATTCACTTAGAAACAAAGCAAGGATTGAGGGTGTCATGTTTGGGAGAATAAGGCACTTTTTTATTTCACCTTCATTTTTTCAGTTATGATATAGGACAGTAGATGTGCAAGAAAAATAAGAATAATATAATGTTAGGGACCATTTGTTGTAATTTCTTGATGTGGATTCTATGTTTAGTGTTTCTTTAATTATATTTTACCTGTGGAAGAAAACTTCATCTACTGGGATTTCACTCTCTTCTTTTCCCAAAAAAGTAGCACTGTTCACTAAAACATGAAAATGACAAAGTAACATTGAAAACATCCATGAAGCAAAAGTCAAACCTTGAATAGGACATAACAGTGCTGCAAGTTCAAACAGAGTAAACTAGCTCAAATTGATAACACCATACTATAAAGCGGACCCACCACTATAAACTGTGGCTGGTTCAATCCACTTTAATCACTTAAATCAAAGTGTGCAAAATACAACCAGTACACAAAAAAAAAAAAAAAAACACCAATCTTACCACAATGTATGGATAGAGTGGGTCTCAGAAGGGCTGGGCTTCTATCCCTAAGGTTTTCCCTACTTGGTCTTGTCTAACCTATATGCCTAGTTAGGTTGAGCAGCCGCCTAGAAAACAGCAACCCCTCTAGTCCATCCCTAAACTCTAACTGACCCTTGATGCAGCCCTAACAGGTGGTACCAATCGAGTTAAGTACATATAATGGAGAGTAGGGATGAAAAAAAAAAAAAAAGTCCCTCCATAATAAGCCCAAATATAATAAAAGTCCCAGAGTAGTAGTAATGCCACCATAGTGCCCCCAGTATTTACAACACAAGGCTGCAGTGGCTCCTGTAGTTCTAACTCCTCTGTAGGGCCCAACGTGTTATAATGCAACTCTGAAGTGCCTGTACGTACAATGCTCTCCTCTGTAATGCCAGTATATATAATGCTCCTACCTCTTGTGCCAGTAGATGTAATGCTCCTCTGCGCCCCCCTGTGCCAGTATATATAAAGATCCCCCTTTCACCCTTGTAGTGCTAGTATATAATGTTCCCTAACCCTCCTCTGCAGTGCCAGAGTGTGTGTGCGCGCGTGTGCGTGTGTATATATATATTCAACCTGTAGCGCATTAAATAACTCTCCTCCATCCCCTCTGTAGTGCAATTTTATAAAGCTCTTCCCTGTAGTGCCATTAAATGTAATGCTACTCTTTCTCAGCATGTAGCCCTATATATAATGCTCCCCATGTCCCCACGCAGTACGAGTATATAATGCTACTGCCACCCCTAAATGCCAGTATATAATGCTCCTTCATACCCCCTGTAACATAGTAACATTTTATAAGGCTGAAAAAAGACATCTGTCCATCCAGTTCAGCCTGTTTTCCTACAAGTTGATCCAGAGGAAGGCAAAAAAACCCTGTGAGGTAGAAGCCAATTTTCCTTACTTTAGGGGGAAAAATTCCTTCACGACTCCAATCAGGCAATCAGAATAAGGCCCCATTCACACGACCGTATGTTCATTTCCGTATCTTATCCGCATTTTTGCGGATAAGATGCGGAACCATACGGACCCATTCATTTTTCCATAGGAGAAAAAAAATGCGTATATTACGGAAGTTCTCCCGCAAAAAAAAAAAAAAAAAGGAAACATGTCCTATACTTGGCTGCAAAACACGTCCGTAGCCCCATTAAAGTCAATGGGTCTGCAAAATTACAGAACACTACGGAAGACTTTCCGTATGTCTTCCGTTCCGTTTTTATACGGATACGGAATACATACGGTCGTGTAAATGGAACCTAACTCCCTGGATCAACGGCCCATCTCTAGTAACTATAACCTGTAATATTATTACCCTCCAGAAATACATCCAGGCCCCTCGAGGCCTATGGCCTCTTAGTTGGCTAAATTTAGCTTTTTTGAAGTTTGGTATTTTTGCTCCTCCCTGAAGAAACGCTCTTTTGAATGACAATTGGAAGATTATTACTTTATGGTCACTGTTACCCAGGTGTCCCCCAACCTGCACATCTGTCTGTCAGGTCTGTTGGTTAATACTAAGGGTCCATTCACACGACCGTATGTATTCCGTGTCCGTATAAAAATGGAATGGAAGACATACGGAAAGTCTTCCGTAGTGTCCCGTAATTTTGCGGACCCATTGACTTTAATGGGGCTACAGACGTGTTTTGCGGCCAAGTATAGGACATGTTTCCTTTTTTTGCGGGAGAACTTCCGTAATATACGGATGCGGAATGCACACGGTGTGCATTCCGCATTTTTTTTCTCCTATGGAAAAATGAATGGGTCCGTATGGTTCCGCATCTTATCCGCAAAAATGCGGATAAGATACGGAAATGAACATACGGTCGTGTGAATGGGGCCTAAGTCCAGTATGGCCGTCCCTCTAGTTGGCTCCTGAACCAGTTGGGAAAGGTAATTGTCTTTGGTTATTTCCAAGAACCTGTTTCCTTTATGAGATGTACAGGTTTCAGTTTCCCAGTCTATATTTGGATAGTTGAAATCCCCCATAATAACGACCTCATTATGATTTGTCGCCTCGTATATTTAGTTTAGAAGTAGATTTTCTGTGGACTCTGGTATATTAGGTGGTTTATAATAAACTCCTATTAGTATTTTATTATTGTTTTTGGCTCCATTTATTTCTACCCACAGTGATTCCACATCTTCATGTCCATCACTTATATCTTCCTGCAGTGTGGGCTTTAAACAGGACTTTACATAAAGGCATACCCCTCCCCCTCTCCGGTTTTGTAGTGCTAGTATATAATGCTCCTCCATCTTCCCCGCAGGGCCAGTATATAATGCTCCTCCTGTAGTGCCAATATAATGCCCCTTGCAGTGCCAATGTGTAATGCCTCTCCATAGTGCCAGGTAAATATAATGCTCCATCCCCACCATCCCCCTGTAATGCCTATGTTAAAACAAAAAACCCAAACCACCTCATCCCATTACTCATCTGCAAAACAGGCCACAGACCCAGGTCTCTTCCGGCCTAAGTTGTCGTGTCCCAGAGCATCACCACGACCTCCCAAACCAGATGTCACGCAATGGCATGATCAGGTGAAACCTGCTGCTCAAGGTCACAGTCACAGCAACCTCCTGCACCATTCTATGAGGCAGAATAGTGGGGAGCGGGAGCCGCATCCGGTCATGAACTGCCTCCCCCAACAGAGGCAAGTCAGCTACTGCCTGAGCTGAGATGTTCATCATGGCAGAGGTGGTCCTAGTGTTGATACATTTATACAAGGGCAGATTTACCAATCCTTTTCAACATGTAGAGGAAAGATGCATAAAATGTATCAATGCCGAACTCTGTATATAAAAAGGAGTTAAACTTTGTGAGGCGTCAGTGTTGAGTTTGTACATGTCGTTTTATAAGGGCTAGACAAAGTTAACAAATAAGGAAAAAGCCGCAAACCATACATCTAAAAGAAAAGTATACCTGGTTGTCTTTCTTGGTTCAATCTTTTCTTTTGGTGCATTAAATATCCCCTGTTGTTTTCTGTGCAAAGAGACATATTAAAGAGAATATTTTACATGTATTTTGTTAACATGGTTAGATCATATATAGTGCAGTGCAAAGATCATCTCTAACCATTTCTAAAAATTGAAATATCTGGGTCAGAAGGCTCACCACTACCCAAAACCACAGAATAGGTGCTCACTTCCAATCGGTTCACCCAACCGTTTTTAACTTAAAAAAATAAATAAATAAACAATAGAAACGGAAGGGCACTCAGTATTTGGCTCACCACATACAACCAGAGATATGATATCCCATATATTTTATTATAATATATTTAAAATACTCCACCAGATAAAATAATAAAATAGAATAAAATAAAATAAACACAGCACATATATATCAAACGTCAGTTGATTTTACCACAATCTTGTACATATTCATATGAGAACACTTATGCAGTAAATTCCCACTCTATTATACCATATTGCGATAAGGTGTAAAGTTCTGCTCTCAAAGGTCATATGGTGCTAATAGCAGTAATATTTCTTTTGGACCAAGACACTTGCTGACTGGTTTAAATGTCCTCCATATAGCAGAATGTCGATAAATTAGTACAAGGTAAGGAATTATTATTTATACACGTCCGCTACTTTCCTTTCCCCTTATAGTAGCAAATCTGTGTTCATGTAAACAAGCGCAGCTTTTTAGACAAGTGTAGTTGAAAATATTACTTTACCACCTCTCCGATATCGTGTCTTTGGTTTCGCAAGTCCTAGACGGATGGTGTATGTGCAGGTCCTGGAAGGGTAATATCAATACTTGTAAATATCCCATTTACTTCATTTCGCACAATCAGGCGATGTATTCCCAACGCTTTGTATGTGCTGGCCAGCACTATTCATGGTCGTCTGTTCTCGTCTGCCACATGTCTCCAAATCGCCTTAGAAGAACCTAGACGCGTTTCGGAGCTAACTGCTCCTTCCTCAGTAGGTCACCTAATTTATCTACATTCTGCTATATGGAGGACATTTAAACCAGTCAGCAAGTGTCTTGGTCCAAAGGAAATATTACTGCTATTAGCACCATATGACCTTTGAGAGCAGAACTTTACACGTTATCGCAATATGGTATAATAGAGTGGGAATTTACTGCATAAGTGTTCTCATATGAATACGTACAAGATTGTGGTAAAATCAACTGACGTTTGATATATATGTGCTGTGTTTATTTTATTCTATTTTATTATTCTATCTGGTGGAGTATTTTAAATATATTATAATAAAATATATGGGATATCTCTGGTTGTATGTGGTGAGCCAAATACTTCCCTTCCGTTTCTATTGTTTAATTTCTAAAAATTCCCTTATTTGTTTTTTACAGGGACAAACTCTGCTCTGCTGTCCTAACTGCCCATGGGCATCCTAATAGTTGCTTGTATTATAAAGTACAATAGTCTTATGACACTGGAATTTCTAGTACTGGAGAAGATTTTTCCATTTATCAGGCTAAATGTGCTAGATAAACAGCAGTTGCTGTTGAGTAAAGGATTGCATTTTTTTGCTATTCCAACGACAAGGAAATGTATCACCAAATATTTTTCTGCCAATTAATACCAGATAGTAACACATTTCCTTTTTTTCTCTGTTTTATTTTCTGATTGTAGATTGTTTTATTGTATTCCCTGATATGATTATGGGGCAGCCATCTAGCCTAAGCTGTTCTTAACAGCATTTAGAAAGCATTAAAGGGGTTGTCTCACTTTAGCAAATGGCATTATCATGTAGAGAACGTTAATAGAAATCATTTTCTAATGTATTGTGATTGTTCATATTGCCTCCTTTGCTTGCTAGATTAATTTTTTCATTGCATTATACACATCTTGGTTCCATGGTTATAACCACCCTACAATCCAGTAGCAGTAGCTGTGCTAACACACTATAGAACAAGAGCCATCCTATGTGCCCTCCTGTAGTCCCTGCCATCAAAAAGGCCGCTTCTTTTTCTTGTTGTATGCAAGCGTGACCACCACTGATGGATTGCAGGGCGGTCATAACCATGGATACAAGCAGTGTATAATTTGATGGAAAACTTATCCAGCAAAGGAGGCAATATAGACAACCAAAATACAATAGGAAGTGGCTGGTATTAACTTCATCTACATAATAAATGCTATTTTATGAAGTGAGACAACCCCTTAACAAAATCGCTTTACGACAGTCCCATGATTCATAGACACATTGGACAAAAAGAGACCTCATTGACTTTTATGGAAGAGTTTTCTAGGCATGCTCTGTGACCTTTACAGATGTCATTCTACAAGGGAAGAATAGCTAAGCTTTGACAATGACGTATTGTGAATGGTGGATCTTGTTTTATCTGTCAGTCTAATCCTGCCTGTAATATCACCTGTGTGTACAGAAAAGGAGTAGCTGCAGTTAAGTGATCTGTACAGACTAATTACACTCAGTGGCCAGAGGGAAAACTGCAGGATTTTTATGGTTTTTGTTTAAATACAGATATTGACATGGAAAAGATCAACAAAAATTGTTTAATAATGTTAAAACATAAAAACGTGATTTACACAATAGGTAATTTTCTGATGACACATTTCATTTAAGAGTTGAGCTCTGACCATGATTGGGGCATTGTCACTGATGTATACAGTATACACACAAACGTTTATATTGGCTCCTATGAGGTAAGAAAATAGCACAATAGATTGCCCTTTAATATGTATGTGAACACTGGTCTTCTTTAGACTGAAAAATGTAGCCAGTTATACTTTCCATGCTGCAACAGATTATTTTATTTTTAACAGATGCAAACTGTACACCACTACTGTGTGGAATAAATGCAGAAAAATACATAAATAAGGCTACTTTCACACTAGGGTTTAAGTTGAGTTCCGTCATAAGGGCTCCATACCGGAAAAAAAGCTTCAGTTTTGTCCCCATTCATTGCCAATGAGGACAAAAAGTACCGTAACTGAACAGAACACTCCAAAACCGCAGCATGTTGTACAGGGTGGGCCATTTATATGGATATATACATGGCCCACCCTGTAGTTTGCTTTCCATCCTGGGATGCGGAGCAAGACGGAGCAGTCATAACCTCCAATGCAAGTCAATGGCGACAGATCAGTTGTCTCTCACACAATAGAAAACAGATCTGTCCTCCATTAACTTTCTATGGAGTTCATGACAAATCCGTTCTGTAGAAGGAAGTGCTGAAATTTGAATATATGTATATATTCATGCATGAATACGTATAAACATATATATGTGGGCATGGGCCTTTAAACCTGGCCCAAAACAATATATATATTATATACAGTGCCTTGCGAAAGTATTTGTTCCCCTGGAACTTTTCAACCTTTTGCCACATTTCAGGCTTCACACAAAAAGATATAACATTTTCAATTTTTGGTGAAGAATCAACAAATGGGTCACAATTGTGAAGTGGAACGAAATTTATTGGATCATCCTTTTTTGTAATAAAACTGAAAAGTTGGGCGTGCAAAATTATTCGGCCCATTTACTTTCAGTTCAGAAAACTCACTCCAGAAGTTCATTGAGGATCTCTGAATGATCCAATGTTGTCCTAAATGACTGATGAAGATAAATAGAATCCACCTGTGTGTAATCAAGTCTCCGTATAAATGCACCTGCTATGTGATAGTCTCAGGGTTCTGTTTAACCCTTAGACTCCCAGCGCCGTACATGTACGGCGCTGTGTACTCCCGGTCCCTGAGCGAAATTGCTCGGTGACTGGGGTATGATGGCTGCTCTGTACGGCAGGCAGCCATCTTAGATAAGGAGCTAGGTAGGTTTTACTGCCTCCCTGCAGCCCCGATCACTGCAATTGGTCGGTCTCTGAAGACCGGCCAATTGCAGCTCTGGATGGCTTTCATCCTTTCACGGAGCTGCAGGGGACGCTGTCCGGCTGTGATTGGTGCTGAAAAGGTCAGCAC
The DNA here is from genome assembly GCA_900303285.1 of Rhinella marina. Taxonomy (NCBI): domain Eukaryota; kingdom Metazoa; phylum Chordata; class Amphibia; order Anura; family Bufonidae; genus Rhinella; species Rhinella marina. Next base: position 56,837 of record ONZH01010270.1, read on the forward strand.
CAGTCAAATCCGAGGTGAAGCAGGGGACAGCAGTGTTTGGCGTCCCCTGCAAGCGCTGCCATTGGCTGGTACAACGTAAAGGGCAGAACTTTCTTGAATGCAGCCATTCTAGCTCGTGACTGCATGCAGGGAAGTTCTGTGCTTCTCTGTGCTGCTGGTTGGCCTGCTGGGACTTGTGGTTCTCCACCACAGCTTTACAAGTGCTGAAAAGAAGAAAGAAGAAAAGACGAAAAAAAGAAGAAAAAGTTACAGACCTAAACCATCCCTGTCCGTTCCCGTCCCCTCCCCCTCCATCCCACCTCCCCCACCTTTTTATTTTTACAGACGGCTTTTGGTCTGTGCTTTTTTTTTTTTTTGCAATTTTTTAGCTCTGCACCACTTTTTCTGTGTGCGTGCTGTGTCCGCCTAGTGCTTTTCAGTGCACACCTGCCTGATCAGCACCTGTGGTTTATTTTTTGGCTTTTTTTGGCCATTTTCCACTTTTTATAGATAGGGTTTTATATAAATATATATAGAGCTCCATATCTCTCTCTCTCTCTCTCTCTATATATATATATATATATATATATATATATATATATATATATATATATATATATATAAGTTTACATTTTTAGCCAGTGTTCGTTTTTTTTATACTGTAGTGATTTTTTTTTTACTACAGTATTTGCACGCACACACGTTTTGTGTGCGTGCGTGCTGCGTTAGCACATTTTTTGAAACTCTAGGTCAGAGCTGGGCGATATGGCTCAAAAAAAAAACAAAAAAAAAAAACGTAATTAGACTTACCGGTAATTCAGTTTCCTTGAATCCACAAGTGACGGCCACAAGTGAGAGATGACCCTTGACCTTCTATAGGGACAGGAAAGCACAGAGAGGGTTTAAAACGGCTCCACCCCCTAGCTTCCTATCTATGTATAAACAACTATAGATATAAACACATGGAAAAAATTTTTTTTTCTTTTTTCTTTTTCCTGACGAGAGAGAGCGAGTTATCCTAAACCTGAAGGATAATAAATATTCATATATATATATATATAATCATGTCTTGCGGTAAAAATCCGACACAACTTTAGGTAAAAAAAACCTGGGTCTAATTTTAGGACCACACGATCTCCTAGAATTCTGAGAAGGTTCCCTACAGGAAAGGGCCTGTATTTCTGACAATCTTCTGGCTGAAGTAATGGCGATAAGAAAGGATGTTTTTAACGACAGATGTTTTATCGAGATCTCAGAAAGGGGAACGAACGGAGGCAAAGTTAATCCTTCCAGGACCACGTTTAAATCCCACTGGGGAACCCTGGATCTGAGAGATGGTCTTAATCTTGAAGCAGCCCTAATAAATCTTCTAACACAGTGGTTCTCAACTCCAGTCCTCGGGACCCACCTGCCAGTCAGGATTTAGGAATATCCCACAGAATGAATACCTGTGGTAAGTCCTGATGGATGGACGCTAATTATATCAGCTGGTCTAAACTAAGGAAATCCTGAAAACCTGACTGGCAGGTGGGTCCCGAGGACTGGAGTTGAGAACCACTGTTCTAACACATCTATGATCTGCCAGGGAAGAATCGTAAAAGGCGCTTAAAGCAGAAATCTGAACTCTGAGCGTACTAGGTCTAAGACCCAGCTGTAGGCCATTCTGTAAAAAATCTAGGATTTTACTAATTGAGGGAGGAGACGATTCAGGGTGATCCTCTCCTAACCAACTGCAGAATCTTCTCCAGATCTTTAAATAGATGGCAGAGGTGACCTTCTTTCTACTAGCTCTTAACATGGATATTACTCTGTCTGAGAGACCGTTGCTTTTGAGGAGTTGGATTTCAGGATCCACACTGCTAGTCTCAGGAACTGAGGATCCGGGTAGAAAAGAGGACCCTGAGACAGGATGTCCTTCTGAGGAGGGATGATACAGGGCTCTTCTAAAGACAACTGGTTTAGGGCAGAGATCCAACTTCTCTTGGGCCAATGAGGAGCCACTAGGATTACAGTCGATTGCTCTCTTTGGATCTTCTGTATCACCCGTGGAATAAGGGGGAACGGAGGGAATGCGTAGGCAAGGTCCCATGACCATTCTATTGACAGAGCATCCACCGCCCAGGGCTTGTCTCTGGGGTTTAGGGAGCAGAATCTGGAAACCTGTGTATTTCCTTTTGAGGAAAAGAGATCTACTTGAGGAAGGCCCCATCTGGAAACAAATCTGCAGTAAAATCTTCCGACTAGTGACCATTCCCCTGGATCTATCATCTGGCGGCTTAGGAAGTCTGCTTCTAGATTTGCGGCCCCTTTTAGATGAACGGCTGTTAAGGAAAGAATGTTTACTTCTGCCCAAGTGAAGATTTTTCTGGCTAGGTGGTTTAAAGGATAGGATCTTGTTCCTCCCTGATGATTTAGGTAGGCTACCGTGGTGCTGTTGTCTGAGATAATCTTCAGATGTTTCCTTTTCACCAGATTCTCTGCTTCTAGAAGAGTGGTTAGGACAGCGTGTAGTTCTCTGAAATTTGAGGATCTTTTGAGGTTTTTTATTACGTCAGACCATTGACCCTGGAAATAAGAGCCGTCTACTTTGGCACCCCAACCCCAGGCGCTGGCATCCGTTATTACCTGGATCTCTGGGTTTTTTTACCCAGTCTACTCCTCGAGTAAGGTTTTATCTCGTCTTCCACCAATCCAGGTCCTTTTTGACTGATGGAGGGATGAAGACTATCTTGTCCAGCGAGAACTGTTTTCGGTTTCAGACTTTCAAGATCCAATTCTGTAATATTCTGGAGTGAATCTGGCTCCAGGGTACGGAGAGAATGCAGGAGGTTAGATTTCCCAGAATACTCATTGCTGATCGGATGGAGCAATTGCTGAGTCTCTGGAAGGATGAGATTTTTCCCACTAGGGAGACTATCTTGTCCGAAGGGAGAAACGTCTTCTGTGCTGAGGAATCTAACAGAACCCCTAGAAATCTTATTCTTCTTCTAGAAATTTTTTATGTTTATTAGCCATCCTAGACTTGAGAGGAAGTCTAAAAATTTCTTTGTGGCTGACAGAGCGAGATGTTCCGAACTGCTTATTATCAGGAAATCGTCTAGATATGGTACCACATTTATCCCTGTTTGTCTTAGATACGCAATCATCTCGACGACAATCTTGGTAAAAATCCTCGGGGCCGATGAGATGCCGAACGGTAGAGCTGTGCATTGAAAATGGTGTATAACACCTGCTGGATCTCTTACCGCGAATCTCAGATACTTCTGAGAGCTCTGATGGATAGGGACATGGTAGTAAGCGTCTTTTAAATCTACCGACGTCATGAAGGCACCCGCTGGGATAAGTGGAACTGTGGATGAAACGGTCTCCATCTTGAATTTCCTGTAGGTGATTGACTTGTTTAAGGGCTTTAAGTTTATAATGGTGCAGTATGTACCCTCTGGTTTTTTTTACCAAAAAGAGTCTTGAGTAGAAGCCTCTCCTTCTTTCTCTGTCTGGAACCTTTATGACAACACCTGCCTTTATTTGATCCTGAATGCCCTGCCAAATTCTCAATTGTACTTCTGGACGGTGAGTGGTTATGAGGAACTTTTTGGGAGGAGCTGAAGAGAACTCTATCCTGTAACCTCCTTCTATTATGCCTAAGGCCCAGGGATTTGAGGTTACCAGCTTCCACTGAGGTAGAAATCTCCTCAGCCTGCCTCCCACTATGGCGTCATTGCTTAGATTGTCTATTCTGGGGGTTGAGGATAAATCCTCGACCCCTGCCTCTTGACTGGTTCCAACGACCTGACCTACCCCTTCCTCTATAGGATCTTGTCTGGGAAGGGAAGGAACAAAAGGGTAACTTTTTTGGATCTTTATTTTCAGGGAACCCTTTCTTTTTGTCACCTGCCTTTTCCAGAATCTTGTCCAGGACTGGACCAAACACAAATTCACCTGAAAAAGCTATGGAGCACAGCTTAGATTTGGATGCCTTGTCGCCAGACCAAGCTCTCGCCCAAAGAGCTCTCCTAGCCATATTTGACAAAGCTGCCTCCCTAGCTGAAAACCGAACAGTCTCAGTTGAGGCGTCAGCTAAAAAGGCAGTAGCCGATCTTAACATAGGAATAGACTCCAGAATCTCCTCTCTAGAAGTCTTATTTTTTAGGTGGTCCTGCAACTCCGCCAGCCAGAAATACATAGCTCTGGCTACAGAAGTAGCAGCAATATTCGTCTTTACCCCAAACATAGCCGCTTCCCACGCTTTCCTCAATAAGGAGTCTGCTTTGCGGTCCATTGGGTCAGAAAGCTGGGAGGAATCCTCAAAAGGTAAAGATGTTCTCTTCACAACTTTTGGCACCTGGATATCAATCTTGGGGATTTCATCAAATATTTTACTTTCGGCTGGGTCGAACCGAAGCCTACTTCTGAATTCTCTGGAGACACCCAATCTCTTTTCTGGTTCAATCCATTCATCTAGAATCATATCCCTAACATTCTCATTAATAGGGAAAACCTTGGTCTTTTTGGACCGTAGACCCCCAAACATTTCCTCCTGGACAGAGCGAGGTTTAGGTACATCCTCGATGCCCATGGTAGATCTTATAGTTTTAAGTAGATCCTCCATATCATCAGAGGAGAAAAAATACTTTTTATCATCCTCTACTATTTCCCCTTCTGATAGCAGATCTTCCTCCAGAGTCTGTCTGGATGTAGATGCTCCCTCATCAATGTCCTCTAGATCAGAGGAGGATTGGACTGAGGGTCTAGGTCTTTTAGAAGGGGGAACGGATGGTCCTGGGATATTCAGGGATGCAATAGAATTCTTTATCTCTTCCTGAATAAATGATTTCATATCTGAAAATATAGTAGGTTGCTCCTCCTTTAAGACATCTGAGATGCAGCCTTTACATAGCTTCTTTTTATAATTATCAGGTAACTTCTTAGCACAGGTAGCACACTTCATGGTGCTGGGTCTAGGCCTAGAATCCTTAGAAGCCTAAAGGAAAAGAGCAAGCCCAAATATAAAGTGAGCGATTTGTAAATAAAAGAAGCTGAAATTCCTCCCATCAAAGGGGAACTTACTGGGGGAGCAGCCGGAGAGGGATCTGAGCCCTCAGGACGGGATGTAGGAGCTTCAGACGCCAACATGATAGTGGAGCAGGCTTACCCCAGGCAGAAGCGCGCTCCCATATAGAGTCCCGGTGTCTGACGTCATCAGGCAGGGCCCACGCTAGGCCCTGGAGCTCCGCCCCTGTAAGGCTGAAGAGGAGAGGCTCGCTGTCGCGCGCGTGACAACCCATGTGTTTCTGCAGCTAGCGGCTGCTTCCAACAACAGTGGAAGGAGGTCGCACTTACCGGGGGGGCGCAGGTTCCGGCCTGCACCAGAGCGAGCGGCCCCGTTGCTCCCGCTGCCCAGCTTTAGCACTTGCCGCAGGCGAACAGCGAGAGATGCAGGTAACTCCTGGAAAGAAAACCTCCGATCTTCACCTCCCCATAAGGAGGTCTCTCTGTGGGCTGACCACCATAGGGACAGGAAAGTACTGAGGAAGCTAGGGGGTGGAGCCGTTTTAAACCCTCTCTGTGCTTTCCTGTTCCTATAGAAGGTCAAGGGTCATCTCTCACTTGTGGCCGTCACTTGTGGCCGTCATGGTGGATAAAATGGAAAATCTCGATTTTTTACAAAATTTTTGGACGATTCACGATTTAAATCTCGATTTTATGTTATTAAAAATATAAAAAAAATAAATAAAAAAGCCTACTGTGCCCCCATCAGACCTCACATCAGCCCACTGTGCGCCCATACAACGGGCTTCAGGCACAAATGGGGTGTTTTAATGGGGAAAAAATGGGGAACATGCATTGGGTGCATTTTCTCCTTTAACCCCTCGTGAATCTGAAAAATTGGGGTCTGCTTGTAATTTTTCATTTTCACAAATGTGTGCTTTGAAAAACTTTTACAAGTGTTTCTGCCTTCTGAGAGACACTAGTTTGCAAAAAAGTACTCTACCACTTAAAATGTTTGCACGAGGGTGCTCATTCCAAAAAGGGGTCACTTATGGGGGATTTTAATTTCTGGGGACCTCAGGAGTTATTTAAATGGGACATGTCTGTTAATTCTGACCTTTAAAACCCATATATTGCTGTTTGCCTCTGATGGCCTGCTGTGCGCCCATACAGCGGGCTACAAGCACAAATGAGGTGTTGTTTTAATGGGGGAAAAATGGGAAACATGTATTGGGGTGCATTATCTCCTTTAACCCCTTGTGAATCTGAAAAATTGGGGTCTGCTTTGTAATTTTTCATTTTCACAAATGTGTGCTTTGAAATGCTGTTACTTGCATTTCTGCCTTCTGTGAGACACCAGTTTGTAAAAAAGTACCCTTTCTACCACTTAAAATGTTCGCACGGGGGTGCTCTTTCCAAAATGGTCACTTCTTGGGGTTTTTAATTTCTGGGGACCTCAGGAATTATTTAAATGAGACATGGCACTAAAAAACCATGTCTGTAAATTCTGGCCATCCCTGCCATAAACCCTAACCCTTTCCCTGCCAGACTTGGGAAGGTGTCCACATTATCCCCCGTTAACCCTTTAACCTTTGTTCCCCCCAAGGGACAGTTAGACATTAGGCTGGGGAGGGCGCAGCCATTGCCGTTACGGTTATTGTATGTATTTTAAGTATTTGTGTGTGTGTAGCTAGATTGTGGGAGGAATTTGTACGTCAGATTGTATAGTGTTAGTGTAGTGAGTTTTTATACTGAGGTTGTGTTATTGTTGTGCGGCTATTTTTCTGCCATTTTAGACCACGTTTTTTCTGTGATTGTATTTGAACATTTATACCTGGAGGTGTGGCAACTCCAGGTCGGAATGTACCATTACTTACATCTTATGGTAACATTCTGGTGCACCTGTGTAGCCTGAGTCACATGAGTCAGTGGTAGGTGGGGCTCATAGCCTCCTCCCTCCTCCCATTGTAGTTGTGCGGCTATATGTATATATATTTATGTACGCCAATCTGTAGACTGTTAGTATTTTGTAATAAATCTTATTATTTAAATACAATATACAGTCTTTTGCGTAGCCACCGTAGCACAGTATACAGCATAGTACTTAGCATAGCACGTAGCATAGGTCGCGTATAGGCAACTGGTATTTATAAAGGTATAAATAGGCGGAACTAGCGAAAGCAGGTTTACGCCTATTTATGAATTAATTATTGATATTACCCAAAATATGAATAATATTCCCTTTAACAGGTACGTTAAAGATAATACAGCCGGATCCGTTCATAATGTATGCAGACGGTTGTATTATCAGTAACGGAAGCATTTTTGCTGAACCCTGCCAGATCCAGCAAAAACGCTACTGTAAAAGTATCCTAAATAACCTTTTACTGGTTAGATCTTCATAAAAGACAGGTTGTATATAATATTTTTGACAAAACTAAGTAAACCAAAGGATTACCTCTTATTTTCTGCTGTTTAGGATTACGGTATACAAATCGGTCCAAAAACCTCATTAGTGTAAAATCTTCCAAAGGATCACCCATGTATTGCACAAAATTTCCCTAAAGCAAAAAGATAACAGATCAAAAAACTGTCCTATATTCTGGATTTCAGCCAATGTAAATTATTAGCTACCTTCTATTAGTAACAACCTAGCTTTTCTTTTGTGCTTAAAATAATTTATCTAGCCCCCTCCTCCCTTTTTATTCGTTTTTTTTTTTTTTTTTTTTTATAATCACTTAAAGGGAACCTGTCATCTCCGAAACACCCCCTGAACTAGAGTAAGCAGTGTATAGTGTAAGTGATGCTGAATCTGATTATGAAAGTTTTATCTTCATACTCACTTCCATTCCAACGCTGTGCTCCCACAAACCAGCAGTAAAATGCACTCACTGGACTCTTCTTTGAGTCCTCTCCATTATGTGAGTGAGCACTGGAGTCCAGTAAGTGCATTTTACTGCTGGTTTGTCGGAGCACAGCATCGGAATGCAAGTGAGTATGAAGATAAAAATTACATATCCAGATTCAGCATCACTTACACTATACAACGCTTACTCTAGTTCAGGGTATGTTTCGGAGATGACAGGTTCCCTTTAAGGACCCATGACATACAGTGGGGAAAAAAGTATTTAGTCAGCCACCAATTGTGTAAGTTTTCCCACTTAAAAAGATGAGAGAGGCCTGTAATCGACATCATAGGTAGACCTCAACTATGAGAGACAAAATGAGAAAACAAATCCAGAAAATCACATTGTCTGATTTTTAAAGAATTTATTTGCAAATTATGGTGGAAAATAAGTATTTAGTCACCTACCGTCAGTAACACTACGCCGCCAGGGACTCAGATCCTGCAGTGCCAGATGTGTCCCCCTGCTTATCCCAGTACATATCCGGGCCCGTCTGAAGTTTGCTAGAGAGCATTTGGATGTTTCAGAAGAGTATTGGGAGAATGTCATATGGTCAGATGAAACCAAAGTAGAACTGTTTGGTATAACCACAACTCGTCGTGTTTGGAGGAGAGTGAATGCTGAATTGCATCCAAAGAACACCATACCTACTGTGAAGCATGGGGGTGGCAATATCATGGTTTGGGGCTGTTTCTCTGCAAAGGGACCATGACGACTGATCTGTGTACATGAAAGAATGAATGGGGTCATGTATCTTGAGATTTTGAGTGCAAACCTCCTTCCATCAGCAAGGGCATTGAAGATGAAACGTGGCTGGGTCTTTCAGCATGACAATGACCACACACCGCCAGGGCAACAAAGGAGTGGCTTCGTAAGAAGTCTTTCAAGGTCCTGGAGTGGCCTAGCCAGTCTACAGATCTCAACCCCATAGAAAACCTTTGGAGGGAGTTGAAAGTCCATGTTGCCCAGCGACAGCCCCAAAACATCACTGCTCTAGGGGAGATCTGCATGGAGGAATGGGCCAACATACCAGCAACAGTGTGTGCCAACCTTGTGAAGACTTACAGAAAACGTTTGACCTCTGTCATTGACAACAAAGGATATATAACAAAGTATTGAGATGAACTTTTGCTATTGACCAAATACTTATTTTCCACCATAATTTGCAAATAAAGTCTTTAAAAATCAGACAATGTGATTTTCTGGATTTGTTTTCTCATTTTGTCTCTCATAGTTGAGGTCTACCTATAATGTCAATTACAGGCCTCTCATCTTTTTAAGTGGGAGAACTTGCACAACTGGTGGCTGACTAAATACTTTTTTCCTCTACTGTACATATATGCGACTGCTGGCCAGGACTTAAGGAACAGTGACGTACATGTACGTTATGCTGATCGAGCAGGTGCAGGAGCTGGTGCAGACGCCTGCTGCATACACCATACTACTAGGCATCGGGGCTCCCTTCTATGGAAGCCTATGAGATCCAGCCCCTGAGGGCTGGATGTATTGTAATGCATTGCAGTTGGAATCAGACCCCCAGAAGTTGAAGTCCCACAAAAATAAAAAAGTTTTTATTATAATTATAAAAAAATAAAGTTTCACGTAAACAAAAAGCCCCTTTCCCAAAATAAAACACAAAATTGTAAAAAAAAAACAAACAGGAAAAACGGACAGAATTGGTATCACCGCGTCCGTAACGACCAACTCTATAAAAATATTACATGACCTAACCCCTCAGGTGAACACCGTAAAAAAAATAAAATAAAAACTGTGCTAAAAAAACAAAACAAACAACCACCACCAAACATTTGTCACCTTACATCACTAAAAGTGCAACACCAAGCAATCAAAAAGGAGTATGCCCCTCAAAATTCTACCAATATAACAGTTATCTCATCACACAAAAAATTAGCCCCTGAGACAATTGTCCAATAAAAAAAAAAAAAAAAAAAAAACTATGGCTCTCAGACTATGGAGACACTAAAACATGATTCTTTTGGTTTCAAAAATGCTATTATTGTGTAAAACTTAAATAAACAAAAAGTATACGTTAGGCATCGCCACGTCCGTAACAACCTGTTAGCACATGATAGCACATGATCTAACCCAGAGATCTCAAACTCGTGGCCCTCCAGCTGTTGTAAAACTTCCATCATGCCAGGAGAGCCTACAGCTATTGGGGCATGCTGGGAGTTGTAGTTTGGCAACAGCTGGAGGGCCACGGGTTTGAGATCCCTGATCTAACCTGTCAGATGAACGTTATAAATAAAAAATAAAAACGGTGCCAAAACAGCTATTTTTTGTTACCTTGCCTCACAAGAAGTGTAATATAGAGCAACCAAAAATCATATGTACCCTAAAATAGTACTAACAAAACTGCCACCTTATCCCGTAGTTTCCAAAATGGGGTCACTTTTTTGGAGTTTCTACTCTAGGGGTGCATAAGGGGGGTCTTCAAGTGTGACATGACAACTTTAAATTTTCCCAGTGAAACCTGCCCTCGAAAAACCATAAGGCGTTCCTTTCCTTCTGCGCCCTGCCGTGTGCCTGAACAGCAGTTTACTATCACAAATTGGGTGTTTTTGTAAACTACAGAATCAGGATAATAAATACTGAGTTTTGTTTGGCTGTTATCCCTTGCTTTGTTACCGGAAGTAAATGGATTAAAATGGAAAATCTGCCAAAAAAAGTGAAATTCTGAAATTTTATTACATTTTCCTTTAATTCTTGCGGAACACCTAAAGGGTTAACAACGTTTGTAAAATCAGTTTTGAATACCTTAAGGGGTGTAGTTTCTAAAATGGGGTCATTTTTGGGTGGTTTCTATTATGTAAGCCCACAAAGTGACTTCAGATGTGAACTGGTCCTTAAAAAGTGGGGTTTGGAAAATTTCCGAAAAATATCAAGAATTGCTTCTAAACTTCTAATGTCCCAAAAAAATAAAAAGTAATTTTCAAAATGATCCAAACATGAAGTAGACATATAGGGAATGTTAAATAATTACTATTTTTTGAGGTATTTTAAAAGTAGAGAAATTGAAATTTGCTAATTTTTCCAAATTTTTGGTAAATTTGTTTTTTTGTAATAAATAAAATATTTTTTTTTACATTAAGTAAAAACATTACAAACAGGTAATGTAAAAACAGCACAAAGGTCACCAGTGCATCACAGAAGATATATAGGTATATAAAAAAAACACAATACAGTGATGGTTTGTAGCTGTAAAACATTTGTATGTCATAAGCATATAAAATAAAATATATAAGGACCATTCGACTAAGGCCCTAAAATGGTACAAATAAGCCAAAAGCCAAATAAGGCCCAAAAAACCCCAGGGCTGCCAATTAATATTATGGCGTGTATACTCTATAAGGAGAAGGAGGAGGGGGGAGGCGGAGGAGGGATGGAGGGGGGGCTTTTTATGGAAAGACAATAAGAAGGACAGTAAGAAGGGCAAGAGAGACAGTAAGGGTCAAAAGAGGAAAACCCCTCTGAACCTACTTAGGATGACCCAGAACACCTACGTCCGGGGATAATTTGTCCTAGCAGAAAGCCACTTTAACCAAATGGGACCAGAGTGTTGTGAACTTGTCATGTGAGTGAGTTTCCCAGCTCGATCTCCTCAAGTCTGTAAAGATCTTGCACCTTTCCTATCCATTCTTCTAGTGTAGGAAATGTGCTAAGCCAGTGTAATGGTATAAGTAACTTAGCAGCTGTAATGAGTACGGAAGGCAGATTATTTTTAGATATTATGCAAGTCTTATCTGAGAGATTTAATAACACTAAGGAGGGGAAAAGGTTGATAGAGGTGCCACAAACCACATTAATCGTGGAAATGATTTGACTCCAGAAGGATTGGATCAATGGACATCCCCACCATATATGAAAAGCAGAGCCCAAATCACGAAGACATCTCCAGCACTCCGCTGGCCTAAGTGGGTTTGCTTTATGAAGAACGTCAGGAGTTCTGTACCATCTAGTGATGATCTTGTATGAATTCTCTTGAGTTCTGATACATCTTGAGGTGCCATGTGAGTTTGCAAGAATTGAAGAGACCTCCGAGGTAAAAAATCTGCTCTTAAGTTCCTTCTCCCACAAGGTTATAAAAGGGGGTTTCTCCAAAGGCATGTTTTTCTAAAATTTTCCTATATAGGAGGGAGATAGTGCCTCTACGGCGAGCTGGTGACAAAGCTAGCAGTTCGTACCATGTGGGTACACGATCCCCTATGACGCGCTGCAAAAACCTATCGCACCACTTAGCAAAATGGGAATAATGTATTTTTGACCAATGTTCCCCCTTGTTAGCTTGCTGTAAATCAGCCAACGAGGGGGTCTTTTTCCCCCGGAGCAAATCACCTACTGCAACATCTCGCAGTCCCCGCCATATACCTAAATCATCCGTATAAGTAGGATCAGCTACATAAGGGATGAGAAGGGAAGGCATGAATTAAGAAGGAGTGTGCCACAAACCAAAGTCAGTGCTCAATGCATTCCAAACGTGCACCATAAATAAAATATTTTGACTCAAATTTACCATTGTCATGAAGTACAATAAATGACGAGAAAATCTCAGAATGGCCTGAATAACTAAAAGCGTCACTAAAGTGACATGTCAGAATTGCTAAAAGTGACCTGGTCCTTAAGGTGAAAAATGGCAGGGTCCTGAAGGGGTTAAGTAGCCCTAGCAGCATGTTGCAGCTACTGAAAAAAATATTAAAGGGGTTATCCGAGACTCCCCCATATGCCGGGCCCCTCACACTGAATATACTTACCTGGCTCCCTGTGCCGCTCCTTGTCCCCTCAACGACGCAGCTGCTTCTCCCCGTGCGTGGATGAAAACATCTGGTGTTTGGGAGCAGCCAATGGCAGGCGGTGACGTGGGCGAGCCTCCCTAGCATAGAGGGTGACGCTAGGGAGGTAAAATCGTTACGTTTCCTTGGTTCTCTCTATGGAGGTTGAAGTCAGAACCAATTCTGACTACAGTTGCTTCTGCGATGATTTTTTTTCCTAGCAATTCTCAAAGAGTCTCTCTGGAGCACGGGAAGCCAACCTTTTTTGGAAGCAGCATCTGCAGACTAAGACCTGACCCAGACAGTGATGAAGAGCTACGGAGTTGACTACTGCTCTGGCTCCTAAATGATTTTACTGCAGGGAAACCTTGCAGAAGTACCTCAAAGTATGCATTAGACGAAATGCAAGATCCACTAAGGATATACTGTGCAAATGAGAAGTAGACTCGCTTTAGCAAATGACATTTATCATTTAGAGAAAGTTAATACAAGTCACTTATTAATATATTGTGATTGTCCATATCGCTTTCTTTGGTTACCAGATTCATTTTTCCATCACACTATATAATAATTGTTTTCAGGGCTGGTGTTAGGGGGGAGACATCTGGGCAATTGCCCAGGGCTTCCATCCCTAAAAGGTCCATGCTCACTCCACAGCCACCTCAATTGTGCCATTCAGCTGCTGGCCCAGCACTCAGATATGGAAAAGAATGGGTGCACCACATGTGAGCAGGGCTCAACGACAGATAGCAAGTGGAGCGGCGACAGAGCGCAAAGTATGGGCCAGATTGCTCAAGTTCTCTGCTCAGCCTCAGCTTCTTCTCAGAGGAGCCAGTAGAGGCGGAGCAGATGCACTGTAGGACTGGATCGCTGCAGTCCAACCATATCGGGCTGGGACTGCACTCCTGAACCAACCATAGTATCACCCACCTGACTAGGCTCGCAGTATCAGGTCATGATAAGTTGAGCAACACAAGTGCTGAGCAGCAGTACAGGAGGAACTGAGGGGTAAGAATGTGGGACATCTCTACTGTTTTTAAGTAAATCAATATGTACAATGTCCTAAGAACATATATATGTAGCTGCCCTTAAACCCTTTCATGACATCTACAGCAGATGTCAGGTCTTTGAAGATGGCATAACCATGAGGACGGCCATAACCACCAAGCACATACTGTTTTATACAGCAGAAACCTGGTAGCAGAGTCTGCTCACAGACCTTAAACCTCTTAGATGTCAAGGGCAATTTTGACCACAGCATCTAAGCACTCAAATACTGGAAGCACTGAACTCCTGGTGACCAATTGGCTCTCTGTGATGTGATTGCAGGAGCTGTTAGGTTGTTGTGGCAACCTCAGCCTTTTGAATCTGAGGTCTGCCATAGTGATGTTCCTATCAAGCACTGCCTCTGGTAGGACTCCATAGGAATATAGTGATAAATGACTGCAGTCTATGAGAGAAGCTATCAAACAATTTCATGATCAAAATACCTAGGGGAGCTAAGAAATAAATGTAAAAATAAGTTTAAAAAAAATATATATAAAAAAAGTAATTTTATACAGTACATTTAAGAAAAAAGTAAAGTAAAAGAACAAAAATAAAGATCATTAGTATCACGCGTCCCAAAATGCCTAAATTATTCATATAAAAAAGAATTTATCCTGTCCCATGGCAGCATAACAGAAAAATATAGAATAAAAAGTGATCAAAAAGGCATACACACTCCAAAATGGTATACAAAAAATTAGCCCTAACAGCTCCAAAAATGTAACTATTAATAAAAAAAATATATAAAAATGTATTTCTTTCAAAGTTTTCATTAAAAAAAAAAAAAATTTATTAAAACACAAGAAAAACTGTAAAAATGTGGTATCGTTGTAATTGCACTAACACAGGGAATGAAGACAGCAAGTCTGTTTTACCACAAAGGGAACACCTTAAAATTAAACCTATCAAACTATGGCATAATTGTTTTTTTTCCAAACTCATCCAATTTAAACATTTTTTCCAGCTTTCCACTATACTGTATGCAGTATTAACCCTTAGGATACCTGAGGTTTTTTTGTTTCCATTTCTCTTCCCCATCTTCCTGGAGCCACAACTTTTTTATTTTTCCGTTCACGTACCCATAGGAGGGCTTATTTTTTTACAGGACAAGTTGTACTTTCTAATGCCACCATTTAATATGGTATACAAAATAGTGGGAAGTAGGGAAAAATTCCAAATGGGGCAGAATTGGAAAAAAAAAAACCCAAACCAATTCTTCCACCGTTTTACGGGTTTTGATCCTACGGTGTTCCTTTTGTGGCAAAACTGACAAGTACCCTTCATTCTCTGGGTCAGTACAATTACAAGGATACCACATATATATATATATAGGTTTTTTATGTCTAAATACTGTAAAAATAAAAAATGAAATATTTTTTTTCTTTTTACATCACCATATTCTGACCCCCCAAATTATTATTTTTTTTTTAAGTTTTATCTACTGATGTGTGTGGGCTCATTTTTTGCGAGATGATCGGTAGTTTTTATTCATACCATTTTGGCGTGTGACTTTTTGATCACATTTTATTACTTTTTTTGGGTAAGAAGTAGGGATGAGCTAATCGAATTAGATAAAACATCTGAAGTCGATCTGCATAAAACTTTGTTTCAATACTGTACGGAGCGAGTGCTCCATACAAAGTATTGTCCTCCTCTAAAACCTGGGTGAGTCTTATGGGCCAGTGCGTCTTATAGAGCGAAAAATACAGTAAATATCCAACATCAATGGATTTATTATGACCTGCTAAAGGGAATAGCTTCATTTGGTTTATGAATTGACTCTTAATCTTAGAATCGATAATTTTTATATATACTTTCTTTATTTCTGTATTTTTATTGAATGCTATCATGATGATGATTAATATGTACAGAATTAGGGGCATACAAGAAGTACTGCAATTTTTTGTATATTTATTTTTATTTTATATTTTATATCTATAATAAAATTTTGGAATAATATTGTTATATGCATCTGCTTTTCCAGTAAGAGGTGTGCCTATCACTTTACAGAAATGTATGCCTATGTCTGACTGTGAGTACTGCGAAAACAAATAGAAAAACAAAAAAAAAGCAATCCAGAGGATAAAGGAAAGTTGCATCATAATCACGAAACTTAAAATACAACATGTCACCGCCTGACAGAAGAACTAAACTGTCTTATGAACATAGCTAAAACGCTGTAACCACGGAAACGAACAGTGTATAATGTGATGGAAAAAGAACCTAGTAAGCAAAGGAAGTAACATCGACAATCGCAATACATTAATAAGTGCCTTGTATTAAAGGGGTTGTCCGAGTTATTTTTTTGTTCTTCTATGTTACTAACTTGTCAAGTATAACAACTTTCCCATACACTTTGTGCTTCTAAAGCTGCTGGTTTCTCAGAGTTCACTGAGGGTCACATGACCTGTGATGTCAGCTTATCTCCCTGCTCTGTGATGTTTCGTGCACAAGCCTCAGAGATCAGATAACAGTCTGTACAGGAGAGGTCACTGGCCACGCCCCCCTGCACTGCCAGGCTGCTATCTGCTCTCTCCCTGGATTCCTTCAGATAAAACATTAAAGAGGCTCTGTCACTAGGTTTTAACCTATGTATTTAAATACATAGGTTAAAACCCCTTAACTTGTACATTTATAACATACCTTTATTGCAGAGTACAGCGCAGCGGTTGTGCTAAAAAACGAACTTAAAACAGTATGCTAATGAGCCTTCGGAGCACCGGGGGGCGGGCTCTTTCTTCCTGAGCACCGCTTGTTCACCGCCCCCCAGGGCCTGAGGCTCTCCCCCATGCCGACGTCCACGCCCCTCTGGAAATAGATTGACAGCACTAGACCGTTTGGCCTAGCGCTGAAATCCGGCGCCTGCGCAGTCCAATCGCACCAGCGCATGCGCAGAAGCGCTTGCAGTGCCGAACACTGCAAGCGCTCCATCCTTGCGCACGCCCACTTCACTGCGGCGCGTGCGCACAAGGATGGAAGCCTAGCGCCATATTTCAGCGCTAGGCCAAACGGTCTAGCGCTGTCAATCTATTTCCAGAGGGGCGTGGACGTCGGCATGGGGGAGAGCCTCGGGCCCCGGGGGGCGGTGAAGAGGCGGTGCTCAGGAAGAAAGAGCCCGCCCCCCGGTGCTCCGAAGGCTCATTAGCATACCGTTTTAAGTTCGTTTTTCAGCACAACCGCTGCGCTGTACTCTGCAATAAAGGTATGTTATAAATGTACAAGTTAAGGGGTTTTAACCTATGTATTTAAATACATAGGTTAAAACCTAGTGACAGAGCCTCTTTAACCCCCTTCTGCTAGAACACACTGAGGGCTCAAGGCTTTACATCAGGCTTTACACTGCAGGCAGTGAGGAGACAAATGAAGGGCACAGGAACTGTAGAGGAATTGTATTGCACAAGAACAGGTAGGGGGAAGTTCCTGTGTATATCAGCAGTGTCATTGTACATACAGCTGGGACTTGTAGCCCTACACATACAACATGCTGCTGAGTATTCCAGCAGACAGACATGTCACTCAGGGAAGCTCTTGCATTCACTAACCTTTGCAGAGCAGGAAGGGGGAGGGGCTGAGATTGTTATTACTGCATGTAAACAAAGGCCAGAAGAGAACCAGGGAAATGAGGAAATAGATTTTTTTTCGCCTGAAACTTGCTTAGCTTAGTTATATATTGCTGCCCATCAGATTTACAGTGCTATATTTTTTTTTTCATAACGCGGACAACCCCTTTAACTTTGTGTACATGATAAGTGCTATTTGCTGAAGTGAGACAACCCTTTAATAATGTCAGCCTGCTAGTAGCAGGGACTTTCTTTGAATCCATGAGCACACTGGGGGTGGGAGGTGAGCATTGGTGTGATTTCAGCATTTGCACCAGTTTTCTGGTGCAAAACATAACATATTTTGTGCTAGCACCAGTTTGTGCAAAAACATGCAACTTTTTGCCCGTTCATGTCATAAAAAGTGGGTTGGAGGGAGTAGGGCCTATGCAACCCTTCAAATTTATGAACTACTTACACTATTTTGTCGGCCATAAGTTACACCTAAAATCTATACCAGCTGGACTGCCTAGTTGGAGTAGATTTCAGATTCTAGTGCATGGAACTGCTGAGATGCGCCAAAACTATTTAGACGTGTACACCTCAATACATTTGGGGCATCTCACACCACCATCAAACTTTCATAAGTGGCGAAAGGAAGTGGGGCTGACTTGTGTCCGGGACCTTTTGAATGTCATGTACACCCAAATACTTTCATTTTTGGAAATTAAGCAAAAATACACTCTTCCTCCTAATGCCTTCTTCCCTTTTTTCAAGCTTCTAGTTATGTACACAAAACAGTTAGACAACACAAATAAGATGTAGTAGTGCATTTTCTGACTAGAAAATGTCATAAAAGGCCTCATCTCCCACTACTATAACTTTGAACACTACTTTGATCTCCTCACATCTTAACTTATGGGACATACTCTGCATGTCCAAAATGTCATGCTCTCAATAGAAACCTATATCAGTGTATATGGAACTGCCCATCTACACGTGCTTTTTGGACACAGGTGTCAGCTTATGCTATCAACCATCTGTTAAACTACCTTCCCTTAACCTCTGAATGGGCCATTTTTTGGTCATTTTGACAGAGTATGAAGGAAGCCAAAAAATTACTCTTTATAATATCTGCAGTGGCGAGGAAATCTATTCTACTTGAATGGTTACCTCCTGAACCACCTTCACTAAGACTCTTTTTACAAATTACTACTTGTGTTCCAAATGGACTGGATAATTGGATTTTTGTACTTACCGTAAAATTCCTTTCTCGTTCAATGCATTGGGGGACACAGCACTATGGGTATACATCCAGCTGCCACTAGGAGGCCGACACTAGCAAAAGAAAGTGTTGGCTCCGCCCAGGTGGGCTATACCTTCTCCTCAGCCACTAGGCTAATCAGTTTGTACTAATAGCAGTAGGAGAGAGAAACAAAAGCAAGGAACCAACAAGTCCGAAACCAGGGAACAAAAAGAAAACAGCCCGGTGACAGAGAGAAAGTAAAAAACAGAGGGTGGAATCTGTGTCCCTCAATGCATTGAACGACAAAGGGATTTTACGCTAAGTACAAAAATCCAATTTTCTCGTTAATGGCATCGGGGGACACAGCACCATGGGACGTCCCAAAACAGTCCCTGGGGATGGGAAAAGAACAGCCATGCAAACGGTTGGGTGTACAGGTGCAGAACTATGTGTCCCAACAGGACCAGTAGAGGCCATAGCATGAAATGATGGAAAGGAAAACTAGGAATGGGTCAAGAGGCTCCAGGACCAAGAAGATTCCCAAAGGATAAATAGTGGGAGACTGCCAGGAGAATCCCAAGACAAGTGCCTGGGAGAAAATCCCAAATGCAAAGGGAAACACACAGCTCAACCCAAGGATGGGACAAAAGAGAATTCTAGAGGAGAGAAAGCTGAGCAGAAGTCCTTAACAGAAACAGAGGTGAAGAAATGCACACTAGAGAGCCAGAGGAAGGTACTGGAAGACTCCCTGCTGTCCTGTGATAAAAGAGGAGCACATCCCCACCAGAAAGCGACTATTGGCAGTGACCTAGCCAAACTACAGACATAAATATGCCGTAGGAGAAGGATTTAGAGAAGCCAGATCCAGCAAGAAGATATGATGGTTCCAGGTAGCCAGCAAGGGAACCTGTCAGAGGAGAAAATGCCTGGGAAAGGACAACAGTCCTGACCCAAGGAAGACAACCCCCTGGAGGGCAAGCAAAAAGAAGGCCCTGAGGAACACCCAGTGGCAAAAGGAAGTAAATTATGTAAGGCCTGGAAAGAAAGGAACCAAGCCAGTAAAAGGACCTGGCAAGGAAAACCACTCCAAACGGTCTGAGATCAAGGACATGCCCTGCCATGGCAAATGCCATGCAAAGCCGCAGGAGCAGATGCCAGGGTAAAGAGGAAACAGGAAAGCACAGGTGACAGAACTCACTGAGAGGAGTGAGAAAGGATCGAGGCTTTTAGTTGAGATGACTGTGTGCTGCCTTTTATGTAGATTATATTTCATATAGTGTTCTGGAGAAATGAAATGGGAGCTCTGATTGGTTGCTATGGGCAACAAAGAAAGTATTAGACCTAGACAGTTTTCATCAGGGCCTTAGCGAGCTGTATCCAGAGAAGCCTGATATTGAAAGTTCAGAGTAAAGATATCTAGTAACATATATTACAAACTCTTTTTGTCATGACATATCTGTACTATTGATTTATACAAAGTTTGTTTAAAGTTATCACTTAAACATGCACCATGTATGAGGGAGTCCGAGTCGGATTGGGAGTCGGAGTCAGGGGAAATTGAGGAGTCGGGGCTTTGGCTTACCGACTCCACAGCCCTGGTCAGAGGTGTCCCCCGAGACGGCGGGAAGTGCATCGCCAGCCTCTGACCTGTCCTGGAGTTCCCCCGGAGGACACAGAAGAGGAGCAGGCCCTAGTTGAGACAACCCAAGGTCGTTTGCGGGACCTGGCGTTTGAGCGTGAGCGTACCCAGGCAGCAGAGGTGTCCCTGGGAGGGCAGTGGCGGCCGCAAGTTGGGCAGGCGGTCCGATGACTCCACCATGGATTGGGAGGGTAGGGCTAGATTACCTATGGCCTGGGACAGGGAAGGGGCCCATTCAGGAGGGACCTACGCAGAAGGGTGGGGGGGCAGGGAGCCCTGAGGGAGCCTGGGGACAAGGCACTGCGTACAAACAGGGTCAGGCTTACCGCATGGCAATCTTCTATCGCAACTGGCGCACGCAAGTACGTGGTGACCCCGAGGGGAGGCTGGGGCTGTTAGTCTTCTCAGGAAGAGAAAAGGAGGCTGAGGGGAAGCCTGAAAAGCAAATAATTGCCAGCCAGAGGCTGCCCTACTGTACCCCAGGTGCTGTGTCCCCTAAGAGGTGCTGCAGAGGCCACCGAACCATACAGGAAGCTTGCGGGAGAGATGCCATGAGATCTCAGTGGGTGCTGGCAAGATGGAGGTCCCAGGAGCGGAGAACCAAAAAACTCTGCCCCACCACAAGGCAAAGTCAGTGCTTGACTGGGATAGGAGGGGCAGGGGACCCCTTCCGTGAGCCAAGGAGGACGGGGATGAAAAAAGCCCGGGAAGCCGGGGGAGGCGGGAGAAGATGCAGCCTAGGCAGAGAAAAAACCGGGGCCTTGATTAACAAAGTAGCCGAAAAAGGAGCACCGTCGGCGGGTAGGAGCTGTTGGAAAACAGGGCCTTCTGGAGAAGGAAAAACAGGTGGGGGGGGGGCTTCCTGGAGGAAAGCGACGCATGGGGCAGGTAAAATCGGGGCAAAAGCACCTGGGACCCGGGGGCAGGCCAGAGAAAAATGCCAAGGAGGAGAAAGGTACCCAAAAGGGGGGAGAAAAAAGCACCCCACGAGGATGGAACAGGGAGAAGGAAAAAGGGGGGAAGAGGGGAACAACCCCAAATAATACCCCAGAATAATAGGGAATCCCATCCCCTGGCCAGAAAGGGGGGGCTAACCCAGGGAACCCCATGAGGTAGGGAAGAATATTTACCTTTCGGCGTCTTCAGGTGCCGCAGGGTGACCCCTTTGGCAAACTCGCACTTATGTGGGATTGCCGACATGTCACTGCGAATGCAGTAATGGGAGACTGGGTGACCGGCGAGGTACTCAGGGTACGCGCCCGCAGGGGGTGCAACTAAAGGGGATATCCACGATGAAGCCCCATCCTGCAGCAGGCAGAGGCCTGTGGAAGAAAAGAAAAAAAAGCAGCAGGACCTGCAAAAAACAGACCAGGTCAGGTCTGCCTCCTACGGACACTAGACTAAAACTAGTGGCATAGAGAAAGGGTATAGCCCACCTGGGAGGAGCCAACACTTTTCTTTTGCCAGTGTCAGCCTCTTAGGCTTCAGTCACACATCCGTATGCAATTGCGGATCCGCAAAACACTGACACCGGCCATGTGCTCTATAATAGAAATGCCTTTTCTTGTCCGTGGACAAGAATAGGACATGTTCTATTTTTTTGAGGGACCGCGGACCGTAAGTGCGGATGCGGACGGCACACTGCGTGTTGTCCGCATCTTTTGCGGCCCCATTGAAAATGAATGGGTCCGCACCAGTTCCGCAAAATTGCGGAACTGATGTGGACACATTATCAGGACGTGTGAATGGAGCCTTAGTGGCAGCTGGGCGTATACCCATGGTGCGGTGTCCCCCAATGCCATTAACAAGAAAAATGCCTCTTTACTAAAGATGAGCGAACGTGCTCGTTACGAGCACTGTAGCGCTCGGCTCCCCTGCGAACAAATGCCCGCACTCACTGAAGATAAAAATTTTCAGAGCAGCGTGGTCTCCACAAGAAGGAGGCAAGGAAGTGTGCCGGGGAGGGGGAACAGCACAGGGGCCTCCGGATCAGAGGTCCCACTACATTTTTTCTGGAGGAGTAATAATACTCCTCTTAGCATTTTTGAGGAGTATTTTCAGCCAATGAGGAGTATGAAAAAAGACAGTGAGCGGTTGTTGTTTTTCTGTGGCCAGAACGTATTTGTCTGTCGATTTAGCCAAACAAGGGCTTGTTTTTTGTGGGGTGAACTGTACTTTTTAGTGACATTTTTGGGGATATAACACATTAACTTTTAGTATCCTTTTTGGGATGGCAATGGGTAAAAAAGCAGTTCCATCGCTTTTTGCTTTTTAAATTTACAACGTTCACTGTATAATGTGTTTTTTTTCTACTTTTACACAATAATAGCATGTCTTGTTACATCGGCTCATTCAAAGAGCCAGGAATCATCCCTTTTTAAGCAGATCTCACAGTATGAGGGCTTGTTTTCTGGGGGTGGAAAATGTTGATGTCTTTGGGACAATTGAGGGGGGGGGGGGGGGGAGTTCATGGGACTTCTTGAATAAAATGTATTATTTTTTGGGAGGCTGGGCTGAACAGGAAAAGATGATAATTACTTACCGGTAATTGGATTTTCCTTTAGCCTCCACAACGGCACCACCTGGAGGTTAACCCGCCTTCTCAGGGACAGGAAATAACAGTGAGTTCAGCCCATAAAAGGCCCCCTCCCTCCTACCTTCTCCAGTTAATAACCTAGGACTCTGAAGTATAAGTCAAAATTTAATTATCAACAACAAAAAAATTTCAACAGAACGTACTTTATGCAGTAATATAACCATACACTAGCAGGCTATATAGATTGTAGAACCTCATCCATATGGCTCAGAGATGAAAAGAATTATAAGCAAAGTATAACTTATATAAATAATAATTCTCATATATTTGAATACATCCCTTTTTTTTTTTTTTTTTTTTTTGGGTGGGAATTCCTCGTGCCGTTGTGGAGGCTAAAGGAAAATCCAATTACCGGTAAGTAATTATCATCTTTTCCCCACGCCTCCACAACGGCACCACCTGGAGGAATAACAGAGAAAATATTTTAGGGTGGGACTACGGATGATAGGACTTTCCTACCGAAGGACAAGTCTCTGTTGGCTAATACATCCAATCTGTAATGCTTAAAGAAAGTACAGGGGCTAGACCAAGTAGCTGCCCGACAAATGTCTTCAAGAGAGGCAGAGGAACCCTCTGCCCAAGACGTAGCCAATGCCCTGGTGGAATGAGCCTTCAAGAGGGGAGGAGGAGAAACCCCCGCTTTATCGTAGGCTAGAAGAATACAAGACTTAATCCACCGAGCAATGGACGTCTTGCTAGCAGCTCTCCCACGATTAAGTCCGAGATACTGAACTAGAAGCTGGTTCGATCTTCTTAGATCCTTTGTAGCGTCGAGGTATTGGAGCACACATCTTCTAACATCTAAATGATGGAAAAGCTTCTCTCCCTCGGAAACTGCATGGGGACAAAATGAAGGAAGAGTAATTTCCTGTTGGCAATGGAACCTAGAAACTACTTTTGGAAGAAATTCAGGGGAATGTTTTAAAATAATCCTGTCATCCAATACCGTCAAATATGGGGCATCACCGAGAAAGCCTGGATTTCGCCCACTCTTCTAGCAGTGGTGATGGCTAGTAAAAAACGGTCTTAAGGGTCAAATTTTTTAGAGGATTTCATGAATAGGCTCAAAGGGGGGATGCATTAGACGAGAAAGAACTAAATTTAGATCCCAGGGAGGGACACAGGACCTAAGTCTAGGGAAGAGTCTACTAGCCCCTTTAAAGAATCTCTTAACAAGGTCTATGTCTGCAAGTTTAATCCCCAGGAACGCACTAAGAGCCGCTGACTGAACCTTTAGTGTACTCACTCTTAGACCCTTATTTAGCCCTGACTGAAGAAAGTCCAGGATAAGGTTAATATTAGGAGCCATGGAAGGGTCCCAGGAATTTTCTGCAAACCGTAAGAAAGCCTGCCAGGACCTCAAATAGATCTTTGAAGTTATTGGTTTCCTGCTTTGCATGAGAGTGTGTATAACTGAGTCAGAAAGCCCCTCCTTTCTTAATATGGCCCTTTCAACCTCCAGGCCGTCAGGCGGAGTTGAGGGACCTCCGGATGCAAAACTGGACCTTGACTCAGAAGATCCGGAAGACTGGGAAGAGTCCAAAAGTCGTCCCCTGCTAGGTTTTTTAGTACCGGAAACCAAGCTCGTCTTGGCCAAAAGGGAGCTATCATGACAATCTGAGCTTTCTCCTCTAAGACCTTCATGAGTACTCTGGGGATTAAAGAAAATGGGGGGAAGGCATAAAGGAGACCCCTGGGCCACGGGACTGACAGAGCGTCTACCTCGAGAGGATTGTCCTGAAAGGATAGGGAATAAAACTGGTCTACCTTCCGGTTTTTTCTGGAGGCAAAAAGGTCGACTGTCGGAATTCCCCATCTCAGACAAATCTGACTGAACACAACTGGACTCAAGCTCCACTCTCTTTCTTTTAACTGAGCCCTGCTGAGAAAATCTGCTATCTGATTGTCTACACCTCTTACATGGACTGCCGATAGGGATAGAATGTTCTCCTCTGCCCAACTGAAAATATTCTTTGTTAACAGGGACAGATGGAAACTTCTTGTCCCCCCCTGTTGTTTAGGTATGCGACAGTAGTGGTGTTGTCCGAGAGGATTCTCACATGTCTTTGTAAATCTCTGGAGAGAAGGCTCTTAGGGCCCGCCAAACTGCAGATAGTTCTCTTTTGTTGGAGGATGCTTGAGCTAAGTCCGGTCCCCAGAGGCCCTGCCTTCACTAATCCTTTCATATGGGCACCCCATCCCTTTTTGCTCGCATCGGTCGTGATGACTAGCTGACTTGGTAGTCTCCACTCCACCCCCTGGGACAAGTTCTTCTGACTGGTCCACCAGGAAAGGGATAATTTCACCAGTAATGGGACTCTTACCTTCCTGTTCAAGGATGTTTGTTTCTTGTCCCATGTGCGTAGAAGAAACGCCTGAAAGGGCCCTTGAATGGGCCTGAGACCATTTTACAGACGGGATGGTGGATGTCAGTAGCCCCAGAACTTTCATTATTTCCCTGATAGAGGAAGTCCTTGACGCTGAAAGTTTCTTATTTTTTGGATAAGATCTGCCTGTTTTTGAGAAGGGAGAAATGACCTCATATGCTGAGAGTCGAGCAAGACTCCTAAAAAAATTTCTCTTCTGGTCGGGCTGAAGACATGATTTCTGCGGATTTACGATCCAACCTAGATCCGACAGCGTCTGCAGAACTGACCGCAGCTGGATGGTTAATAGCTCTTCTGAAGGAGCAGATATCAGAAAATCGTCCAGATAAGGAATTATTTGGATCCCGGAGAGATGGAAAAACTTCACCATGTCTATCACTATTTCGTGAAGACTCTCGGAGCTGAAGAGAGTCCGAATGGTAACACCTGAAATTGGAAATGGCGAACTTCTCCCTGAAACCAGACTGCCAGCCTTAAATATTTCTGGAATTCTTTGTGAATTGGAACATGGTAGTAGGCATCTGAAAGGTCTACTGTAGTCATGTAACAACCTTCCGAAAGTAGATTTACTACTGACTTTACGGTCTCCATTTTGAAGCGTTTGTACGTTATGTATTTGTTTAGGCCTTTCAAATTGATAATTGCTCTGTATGAGCCGTTTGGTTTCCTGACCAGGAAAAACTGAGGAGTAGAAACCCTTTCTCTTTTCTTGGACCGGGACCTGAGTTAATGGCTCCCTTTTGTAAAAGGATGCTGATCTGGATCTCTAATGTGGCTTGATTTTGTGTACTCAGGACCGGATTTTCTAGATATCGGTCTGGAGGGAGATGAAGAAATTCCAGACAATAACCCGATCTCAGAGTGGAGAGAACCCAGGGGGAAGCCTGAATATTTTCCCATGTTTGAGTGAAGCAACTTAATCTTCCCCCTACTGGACCTCTGGCGTCATTGGGGGTTAGGTCGAGAGGGTTTTCCTTGATTGAACAGGAACCCTTTGTTCTTATTTCTGGGCTGCCATGAAGAGCCCGAATCCTTCTTTTTCTGGTCAAATCTACCACGTCTCCAGGGAAGGGACCCTTGGGAACGAAAGGACCGTCTTTGGTGAAAGAACTTTGACTCTGCTGGAAATCCTTTTTTCCTATCCGATGCCTTTTCAAGATGTCATCCAAAAGCTGTCCCAAACATTCGATCACCTTCACAGGGAAGCGAACACAACCTGTTTTTTGAGGAGGAATCACCCGACCAGGATCTTAACCAGATTGCCCTTCGTGAAGCATTAGATAGTGCTGCTGATTTTGCTGACAGCTTTACGATATCCACTGAGGCGTCTGCCTAAAAGTTCGCTGCATTGCTTGAGCATAGGAATAGACGTAAGAATGTCTTCTCTTGGGGTACCTGCTTCCATGTGTTCCTCCAGCTGACTCAGCCAAAGGGACAGGGTTCTGGCTGTGTAGGTCGCTGGCTATCCCCGGTCTAAGCATGGCCGTAGAGGATTCCCATGTTTTTTTAAGAAGGGACTCACACTTCTTATCCATAGGGTCTTTTAATAATCCGAGATCCTCCAAAAGCAAGGAGGTCTTTTTAGATATCCTTGCTACCGGGCATCCACCTTCGGGGGCCTTATCCCAAGTACAGGAATCCTCTTCAGCAAGGGATATTTCCTCTTAAACATCCGGGAAACAGACTGTCTCTTCTCCGGATCCTTCCACTCGCCTTGTATCAGGGTTTTTATATTTTCATGCACCCGGAAAAGACACGTTTCTTTCTGTCTGTCAGACCCATAAACATCTGGTCCTGAACTGTAAGCGGTTCTCTAGGATCTTCCAAATTAATAGTTGCTCTAATAGTCTTTAATAATGACTCGGTGTCTTCAATAGAGCATAGAGCACGACTAGAGACATTTCAGAAATACTGGATTCTGATTCTGATGAAACCTCTACTTCATCCTGATCAGACGGCTGCTCGGGCATAATAGATCTGGAGGTAGAAGCAACAATGGGGGCTGCAGACAATCTAGCTTCAACCGCAGCGCCCACTTCTTCCTTAATCATGATTCTCAGACTTCCACAAGGCTAGGAGTCTCCTCTGAGACTACTCTATTAGTGCATTTAGGGCACAGCGATTTTTGGAAGAAGCTGAAAGACCCTTTTTACACAAGCCACATTTTTTCCTCTGTGACGGTTCTCCCTTAGGACACTCCTTCCCCTAAAATAATAGAAGAAGAGGGTCAGAAATTTTTTAGAAAATAATGGCTAAATAGAGAACCGTCACCAGGAGGAGAACCACGTTGAAATAAGTAGGGGAGGCTAAAAAATTGTCCTCACGAGGAGGCCTTACCGGGCTAGAGGGCCTGGAGATATCAGTGGCCTTGCGGGCTGAGTCGGATTCCGGCTGGGCTGGACATTCTGGCTGGCCAACTGGAAGATTCCAGGAGAGCTGACAGGCCACACCAGAGCAGGGAGGAACGCAAGTAATCGGCGTTCCTCCCTTAAATCCACTTCCTCTTCTGGTCAGCTGACGCGCCACGTGATCCGCGCGCCAGCGTTGATGACGTCATACGTCCGCGCCGCGCCCGCACACGAGGGAGCGTCCCCGCCATCGGAACGCCCCCAGCCACTGTCTCCAACACATCCCCGCCGGAGAATGGAAAAGAAAGCCCGGGGATGCCCGCACATGCAGGACTTACTCCTAGAGCGAGGAAGAGCACCCGGGCTCCGCGACCCACGCTCCTGCAGCGGCCCTCCGGAGTACCGGGAACTACTTACCAAGGCCCTGCGCACCATAGCTGAACCACCTCCTGCCTTCCAAGGGACAGGAAATAACTGGAGAAGGTAGGAGGGAGGGGGCCTTTTATGGGCTGAACTCACTGTTATTTCCTGTCCCTGAGAAGGCGGGTTAACCTCCAGGTGGTGCCGTTGTGGAGGCGTGGGGAAAAAACAATTCTGTATTTTTGGCGTTTTTGTTGACAGGGTGGTTTATATAAAGTTAACTTTATTATATGGGTCCTAGCAAACAGTGTGGTGTGTGAGGGCTTTTGCAACTTTATGAAAAAGTTTTTTTTTTTTTAACTTTATTAATCTATAACTACTGTATTTTTTAAGTCCCTCTAACATTACTTGTATAATGCAGTGCTATTCTAACATTTCCCAAAAGAGGGCTTGCTGGGCTTTGTAGTGCATTTAAGGCTACAGGCTGCCAATTTGACATTAGCCTATTGTATGATGCAAACACAAAGGGTAACCCACCTCATGCAGTAACAGTGACAACCCATGACAGCAGCTAGGGTCCACACAGGGTGATGCACTGCAGATGGTCACCAAACCGAGTAATGGACAAGTAAGTGTACAGCAAGCCACTCTAACCTGAACCTACACTTCCTGCTGGTGCTAAGCCCCGCCCCCAATCAATGTATAACCAATCAGCATATGTCTTACCAGTAACCAATCAGCAGGCCTGTTATGACTGCTCTCATGCGAGGTGCACATGAGAGAAGTGCTGGGATTGGCTGGGAGCAGCTCCCTGAGGGATTGTCAATGTATTCATACTGGTCTGGAGAGTGCCGCCTAGCGCAGTATTCCCAAACTCTGTTTGTTCCTCACAAGCTTGCTGTCCTCGCTTCCTGTTCCTCGCTGGCTGGCAAGCTGGATGTCAGGGAATTGGTTCTTCTAACAGACATGCATAGCGTGGTGTGTCTGCTGAAGGAAGTTTTTTTTTCTTAAAGCTGCAGCGCGGCGGAGAGCAAGTCGCAAATGACGACAAGACTGAAAAGTCTTATCGCCATTTACAAATTCCTGGTCGCATTGGCGACCATTTTGTTCGCCATCTGGACCACTGGTATTGTTTCCTTACCACCCTCCCCACTCCTTAACCCTCCTCATTCCCAAAACAAGTCAACAACATCACGCTGAGGCATAGTCTATTTGGACTTCCATGAGGGACTGTATTATTTTATGTACTCTCTTTAATGCTTAGACTGTATAGATCTGCCGCATTTTATGTACGAATTGTATTTCATGTACTTATTGATATGGGGATGGACCCATCATCCCTAGTTATCAATTTCTCCTTTTTGTGATTGTTTTCTGTGATTTTTTATGAAAACATCAATAAAAACATGTTTAAAAAAAAAAAAAAAAAAGCCAGTCTTGTTATATTTCCCATAGTATGATGGTTTTTAGGTGCCATCTCAAAATATTAAAATGCAGGTTATAGAATTCACATTATAATCAACAGCTGACCCATACACACTATGAATTACATATTTAAAAAAAAATATAAATAAAAAAAAAAAAAAAAACTCGGTAACCCCTTTTAACTGATAACCTATCCTTTGGATAGGTCATCAGAAACTGACAGGTGGGGGCAGATAACCGGGAGCTCTGATCAGCTGATTGAGAAGGCATCAGTGCTTGCAGTCAAGTCAACGCTTTCTTGCAGATATGGCTAGGCCTTGTAAAGTCACGTTCATCTGTAACATGGCATAGGTGTAGCTCAGCCCTATTAAAGGAAATAGGGCTAAGCTGCGAGACCTATACAATGTACAGCGTTGTGCTTGGTGAGCTGAGAAAAGGCCGTGATGGCACTGCGAGCACTGGTGCCTTCTCAAACCACTGATCTGCTGGGGTCCTGGGTGTCAGACTCCCACTAATCAGATACTCATGACCTATTCAGATGATACTTCATCAGTATAAAAAAAATCTCGGAATAACCCTTCAAATATATTTGCCCATTGACAACGCTTGAAAGAAGTTATTCAATGTTAATAATTGTCAGAAATATGCAATGCTGCATACTAAAACAACTGCAAACCTATTACATACCTCCAGTATAGTTTTTGCAAATAATGCAACAGATGGATGAAAGTGTTCAGAGAGCTGCGTTAGAAACAAAGTTCAAATTAACAAATGTTTCAACATAACCATTATAATGTAGTTTTGATCATAAAGAAAACAATACAATTGTTTATTATTGTTAAGATTTTTCTTCTCCAATCTGAGAGGGCCACTGTCTTTTTTTGTGTTTTACAGAGTATAGCTTTTCACCATATTTTGTACAGGCTATTCACATATTTACAAATGAATAATGTCCTCATATCTCTTTAAAGGGTTTCTGTAACCAGTTTTTTCGGTATGAATCAGGCTGACATTAGAGATGTGCTAATGTCACCTGATTCCAAATATATATATGTGTTTTATTTACTGGTGCCCCCATTTTTATATAAAATGAACTTTTATTTTATGCTAACAAGGCTTCTAGGTGCAAGGGGCGTTACCCCTGCTCCTAGAGGCTCTGTTGATTGACAGGACCAGGCAGAGAAGAAACACTACTTTCACCATAGCTTTCAAGGACCTTCAATGATGTCATGACCATGTGATCAGTCACATGGTTACGATCACACAAATAGCCTTTCTCCTCCTAAACCATGTGACTGATCACATGGTCATGACATCATTGAAGGTCTTTGAAAGCTATGGTGAATGTAGTGTTTCTTCTCTGCCTGGTCCTGTCAATCAACAGAGCCTCTAGGAGCAGAGGTAACGCCGTTTGTACCTACAAGCCTTATTTGCATAAAATAAAAGTTCATTTTATATAAAAATGGGGGCACCAGTAAATAAAACACATATATATTTGGAATCAGGTGACATTAGCACATCTCTAATGTCAGCCTGATTCATACCGAAAAAACTGGTGACAGAAACCCTTTAAAGAACAAAATTAAATACTTTAAAATTCTCATGACTAATGGTCCCATTACACAGGACTATTACTGGGCCGATTATTTAACCCCTTCTACCCTGCAGGTTTTACTAGACTTTGTGTTTTCGTTTTGTGCTCCCGTCTTACCAGATCCATAACTTTTTTTTTTTCAGTTTACATAGCCATACGAGTGCTTGTTTTTGCGGAACAAGTTGTACTTTCCAATGCCACCATTTAATAATGCATAGGATGTAGTGGGAAGAAAAATTCCAAAGGTGGTGGAATTGGAAAAAAACAACAATTTTGCCACAGTTTTATGGCGTTCATTATGCAGCAAAAGTGACTTGTGAGCTTCATTCTCCAAGTCAGCACGAATCTGGCAATACTACATATCGTATTTTACATAAATTTATAGTTTTTCTTGCATTTTGACTTCTATAACTTTTTTTGTTGGGTGGAGCTTTATAAGGGCTTATATTTTGCAGGGCGATCTGTACTTTTCATTGATACCATTCTGGGGTGTGAACAACATTTTGATCACTTTTGAACCAAAAAAATGGCAAATCCGCCACAGATCGAGGACAGCATTCTAAGTGTTAAATGTTCATGACCGGCATTACCACTGGCTGCGGACATTAGACACGGATGTCTGCTGTATGAAACAGCAAGCACCCCGCGGCTATGGCGCTCCCTCCACTCAGCGTTTTATTAGTATAGCGCTGGTCGGGAAATGGTTAAACAAACTTTCCTATGAATGCTCGTTCCTGAATGTGCTGGGTAAACAGCGATCTGCTGGTCAGAAACAATGAATCTGTATGCGAAGGAGCAACTGCAGTATTCATCACTTGTCCCCATGCAGTGGAGGTGACTGCTGCATGCTGATCTCACCTCCTCAGACTGAGGCTGGATTCACATCTCCATTGTACTTTCTATTCTTCTGATCCATCAGAAGAACAGGAGAAAAAAAACAGGATCTTGTGCATCAGTTAAAGGGAACCTGTCATCAACTTTATGCTGACTGTACTGAGGGCAGCATAAAATAGTGACAGAAATGCTGATTTCAGTGGTGTGTCTCTCTTGAGCTAAAAGTAAGTGGTTGCTGAGAACCAACATCACAAACATTGCATCCCAGGCCTTGAAAAGAGTCAAATCTACCTGAGAAGAGTCATGGTTATTCCTAATCTCCTGCTCTCCCCACCCATCTGCTGATGATTGGCAGTTCTCTCCTAGAGAGAAAGGGAGAAAACTAGGTAGAAGACTGTCAATCATCAGCAGGTGGGCAGGGAAAGCAGGAATTCATGAATAACCATGACTCTTCTCATAAAGATATGACTCTTTTCCAGGCCTAATCTGCAATGTTTGTGATGTTGGTTCTCGGCAACCACTTACTTTTAACTTAATAAATGACAGACCGCTGAAATCAAATCACCTGTCTCTACTTTATTCTGCCGTTAGTATGGGTAGCATAAAGGTGATGACAGGTTCCCTTTAAGCACATTTGGCATCCATCGGAGCTTCTTCCTTTTATTTAGATGGAAAAAAAAAAATGTCCTGCATACAGAACTTTTTTTCCCGTCAAAAAAAAAAAAAAAAACACAACAGGTCTCAGACGGAAATGGCTCAAATGGATGCCAAATGTGCATAACTGATGCACACAGAACGGAAAATGATCAGGAAGTTCCTTTAAGGAAATATTAACATTTTCTTCTGAGCTAATTAAAAGATCACTGAAATTAGCAAGTCATTTTGTAGCAGGGCTGAAATGCAGTGGAAACAGGGTTTTTGCGATCACGTCAATTTTCATGGGAATGAGTTACTTTGCAATTAATTGCGTTTCATTTGATCATTCTTCTTAATCTACACTTAATGCAAATTGCCACCATAAAAAGTAGAACAGCAAACTTTGTGAAAATCAAAAAATATGTCTCAAAATATTTGTCCACGACCCTACATGACAATTGGGTTTTAATTGGCTATACCTTTTTAAGCTCCCAAATGCTTGTGTTATCAGCTCCACAGAATGAAGGATTTCGATTCATTGGATCATATCGGCTTGAACTTTTGAAACCTTTTTTTTTTTTTAAAACAAATAGAAAAAAAAAAGAATTCACAAAGTAAAAAGCTTAGCTTGAACTTTCTTTCTATAAATCACAAATAACAGTTATAGGCTGAAAAAAGAGATCTGTCCATCCAGTTCGGCCTGTTCTCCTGCAAGTTGATCCAGAGAAAGGCAAAAAACCTCTTGGAGGTAGAAGCCATTTTCCCCACTTTAGGGGAAAAAATTCCTTCCTGACTCCAATCAGGCAATCAGAATTACTCCCTGGATCAACGACCCCTCTCTAGTAACTAATATTATTACTCTCCAGAAATATATCCAGGCCCCTCTTGAACTCTTAGTGAACTTACCGTCACCACCTCCTCAGGCAGAGAGTTCCATAGTCTCACTGCTCTTACCATAAAGAATCCTCTTCTATGTTTGTGTACAAACCTTCTTTCCTCCAGACACAGAGGATGTCCCCTCGTCACAGTCACAGTTCTCGGGATAAATAGATCACGGGAGAGATCTCTGTACTGACCCCTGATATATTTATACATAGTTATTATATATCCCCTCAGTCGTCTTTTTTCTAAAGTGAATAAGCCTAATTTTGATAATCTTTCTGGGTACTGTAGTCCACCCATTCCAGTTATTACTTTAGTTGCCCTCCTCTGAACCCTTTCCAGTTCTGCTATGACTTGTTCACAACTTCACAGGAGCCCAGAACTGTACACAGTACTCCATGTGTGGTCTGACTAGTGATTTGTAAAGTGGCAGGACTATGTTCTCATCACGGGCATCTATGCCCCTTTTGATGCAACCCATTATCTTATTGGCCTTGGCAGCAGCTGTCTGACGCTGGCTTCTGCAGCTTAGTTTGCTGTTCACTAAAATTCCTTTTCCATGTCAGTGTTATACAGTGTTTTACCATTTAGTATGTACTGGTGACTTGCATTATTCCTTCCTATGTGCATAACCTTACATTTGTCAGTGTTAAACCTCATCTGCCACTTCTCTGCCCAAGCCTCCAATCTATCCAGATCCATCTGTAGCAGTGTACTGTCCTCTTCTGTGTTGATTACTTTACACAGTTTAGTGTCATCTGCAAAAATTGATATTTTACTGTGCAAGCCTTCTACAAGATCATTAATAAATATATTGAAGAGAATAGGGCCCAATACTGACTCCTGTGGTACCCCACTAGTGACAGTTACCCAATCTGAGTATGTGCCGTTAATAACCACCCTTGTTTTCTATCACTGAGCCAGTTACTTACCCACATACAGACATTTTCTCCCAGGCCAAGCATTCTCATTTTATATTACTAACCTTTTATGCGGTACAGTGTCAAGTGCTTTGGAGAAGTCCAAATATACGACATCCATTGATTCGCCGTGGTCAAGTTGGACCCTTTTTGAATATTGGCATCACATTTGCTATGAGCCAATCATGTGGACCACCCGCTGTCAGTATAGAGTCCTTAAATATCAGAAATAAGGGTCTGGCTATTACTTAATTCTCTTAGGATACGGGGGTGTATGCCATCCGGTCCTGGCGATTTGTCTATTTTAATCTTTTTAAGACGCCACTGTGCTTCTTTACTTTTACATTCTGCATTTCATCAGACAGTTTTTTTCCTCAGCGAATACAGTGGAGAAAAAAATATTTAAAGGGGTTGTCCAGGTTCAAAGCTGAACTCGACATACCCAGAATTTGACCTAGGCAGCCTGCCCGACGAGAGCATTGTCATGCTCCGATGCACTCCCTTGCCCTACGCTAGATTGCACAAGGCAAGGGCTTTCTTATTTTCAAACAGTAGTGTGTTCGGTGCCCAGCAGTGTGTTCGGTGATGTCACTGGCTCTGATGGGCTGGCTTTAGCACTGTCCTAGCCGTTTTACAGGCTAGGGCTGCGCTAAAGCAAACCCATCATTGCCGGTGACATCACTGGGCTCACTGCTGGGCAGAAGCCTCTGCCTGGCAGAGGCCGATTTATCACCGGAACTGCTCAAAATGCCTTTGCCCTGCGCAATTCAGCGCAGGGCAAAGGAGAGCATCGGAGCATGACATGCTCCAATGCTCTCATCAGGCAGACTGCCTGGGTGAAATTCTGGGTATGTCCGGGTTCAGGACATAACCCCTTTAATAGCTTGGCTTTCTCCTCATTACTCTGTAAAGGGCCGACACCGCAAGATTTATACTTTTTACCATTCATATAATTGAAGAACATGGTCTAAATTTTATTCAAAGGATATGTGGCTTTAAAAATTACTAATTCTCATATAAATGGGATTTAGAAGACAATTCAAATGCGCTTAAAAATTTATGGAACTTAAAGGGGTTGTATCACTTTGCATTTATTATTTAGAGGAAGTTAAAACAACACACTTACGAATGTATTATTATCCATATTGCTGGCTGGATTCATTTTTCCACCACACTATACAATGTTAGTTTCCATGGTTATAACCACCCTACAATCCATCAGTGGTGGTTGTGCTTGCACACTACAGGAAAAAGCACTGGTCTCTCTGGTTACCAGAATTGCACATAGGTTAGTCTTTTTTTTCCTATAGTGTGCAAGAACAGCCGCTACTGGATTGCAGGGTGGTCGTTTTAATGGAAACAAATAGTGAATATTGTGATGGTAAAATGAATCAAGACAGCAAGTGCCTTGTATTAACCACTTCCAGACCGGGCCATTTGCCCCCTTCCTGACCAGGCCTAATTTTGCAAATCTGACGTGTCACTTTATGTGGTAATAACTTTGGAACGCTTTTACTTATCCATGCCATTCAGAGAATGTTTTCTCGTGACACAGTGTACATCATGTTAATGATAAATTTGAGTCAATATATTTCACCTTTATTTTTTTTTTAAAAAATCCAAAAGTTAACAAAAGTTTAAAAAAATTCACCGTTTTCTAAATTTGATTCTCTGCTTTTAAAACAGATAGTGATTCCTCATAAAATACTCATTAATTAACATTCACCATGTTGGCATCATTTTGGTAATGTAATTTTATTGGTTTAGGACGTTAGAGAGTTTAGAATATTAGAAGCAATTTTTCAAAATTTTAAGAAAATTTCCAAAAAACAACCAGTTCAGTTCTGAAGTCATTTTGAGGAGTGACATAATAGAAACCACCCATAAATACCCCATTTTAGAAACTACACCCCTCAAACTAGTCAAAACGGGTTTTAGAAATGTTGTTAACCCTTTAAGTATTCCACAGGAATTGACGCAAAATAGATGTGAAAATGTAATTTTCTTTTGCAGATTTTCCATTTTAATCATTTTTTTCCTGCAACACATCAATGGTTAACAACAAAACAAACCTCAATATTTATTACCCTGATACAGAAGTTTACAGAAACACCCCATATGTGGTCATATACCGCTGTATAGGCACACTGTGGGGCTCAGAAGGCAACAAGCGCCTTATGATTTTTGGAGGGCAGATTTTGCTGGAATGGTCTTAGGGCGCTAAAACCCCCAAAAAAGTGACCACATTTTGTAAACTAAACCACCCAAGGAATTTTTAAGGGGTGTAGCGAGCACTTTGACCCAATAGACATTTCATAGATTTTATAACCCTTGGCTGTGAAAATAAAAAAAACACGATAATTACTTACCGGTAATTGGATTTTCCTATAGCCTCCACAAGGGCATTACCTGGAAGTTACTCCGCCTCCTTCAGGGGCAGGAAACAATTAGATCAGTGCATAAAATGCCTCCTCACATGCCCTGCTCCAGTAAATAACCTAGTAACTCAGGAATAGATGCAACAATTTATTAAGTAAATATTTTACAAAAAAATAAGGATATCATCCATCAAATATAACTACAACAAACCAAGAAAAGGGCGGGAATATCCATGCCGTTGTGGAGGCTAGAGGAAAAACGGTATGACTGGTAAATAATTTTCGTTTCTTCCCTCTGCCTCCTCAACGGTATTACCTGGAGGAATAACAGAAAAAGGTTCTTTAGGGCAGGACAACAGCAGACATCTCTGTGCCAAAAGAAAAGGCCTTTTTTAGAGATGACATCTAGTTTGTAATGTTTGGAAAAAAAGCAGATGGGCTAGGCCACGTTGCAGCCGGACAAATCTCTTCTAAAGAAGCATAGGCGCCCTCCGTCCAAGATGTAGAAACCGCTCTGGTTGAATGAGTTTTAAGACCTAGCGAGGTTGACAAGTTCTTTTCCTTATAACACAGGATAATGCACTATTTGATCCGGCGTGCTATGGCAGCCTTGCTTGCAGCTCTCCCTTTGTTCTGGCCCAGGTACTGGATTAACATCTGGTCCATCTTCCTAAAGTCTTTTGTTCTTTAAAGTTACTGTAAGACATCTTCTGACATCTAAATTTTGGAATCTTTCTTTTTCTGATGTTGCGTGAGGACAAAAAGATGGAAGAGCTATTTCCTGATGACAATTTAGGTAGGGAATCTGGAGAATAACGTAAAATTATCCCTTTTTGCCGTGGTAATTGCCAAAAGAAACGCAGTGTTCAAAGATAATTTATCTGAAATATTCACAAGAGGTTCAAAAGGAGCATGCATTAGAACTAAAAGGACCAGATTTAGGTCCCATGGGGGTATTTTAGATCTGATGGAAGGAAACATTCTACTAGCCCCCTTAAAAAAACCTCTTTATTAGTTCCAGGTCTGCCAATTTGGTCCCTATAAAGGCACTTAGGGACAAAAAACTTATACCTTTAGGATACTTACTCTGAGGCCTTTCTCTAGACCTGCTTGCAAGAATTCCAATATGATATTGACATTCGGAGCCATGGATAGATTCCAGACTTCAGAGACTGTCAGCAGAAAGGAATTCCAAGCTCGAAGACATATTTTTGATGTCACTTGCTTGCTACTATGCATCAAAGTATCAATGACTGCATTCGATAGACCTTTTTTCCTTAAAATTGCCAGTTCAACCTCGAGGCCGTCAGCCGAAGTTCAGAAGCATCCGGGCGTATCACCAGACCCTGGGATAGGAGATCCGGAATTTAAGGAAAAATCCAAAAGTCCCGTTTTGATAGGGACTTCAGAGCGGGAAACCAAGCCTTTTTTGGCCAGAACGGGGCTACAAGAATTAGTTGAGCTTTTTCTTTCAACACTTTCATTAGAATTCTTGGTATTAAGGCAAATGGTGAAGGTTTAGTGTCTCTTCTGAAGGCGCCGCAAATAGAAGATCGTCAAGGTTAGGTATAAGTAACACTTCTGAGTGATGAATGAACCTTGCTATCTCTGCCATGTTTTTGGTAAAGATTCTGGGGGCTGAACAGAGGCCGAACAGCAGGACTTGAAATTGAAAATGTTGTACTTCCTCTCCTATCCAAACTGTTAGTCTTAGGAACTTTTGGTAAGTTGAATGAATCAGAACATGATAGTATTAGAGATGAGCAAACCGAGCACTGTATCGCTTGGCTCCTGTGCGAAATGCCCACAGGCATTGCGGATCTGTCCTCAGCTGCATGTAAGGCAATGGGGACGGATCGTACCAAACGGTACGTCCTCCTCACCCGACTGAAAGTCAGTGGGGACGGATTCGTTTGGTATGAGTGTCATACCAAACGATCGGTCCCCATTGACTTACATGCAGCTCCGGCGGCGGCTGTAATCCCGCGCAGGCGCAGTGCCGCGTCGGAGCTTCACTGACTCAGTGAAGTGAATATTAATTAGGTGTGCCGTCCGAGGCTGCGCAGGCGCAGTACATCAATTGCCGCGTCGGAGCTTCACTCAGTGAAGTGAATATTAATTAGGTGGGCGGTCCGGGGCTCCAACGGAATCGCCGAGCCCGGGCTCCAGCAACCATGGTCAACTCCCCTTGGGCCCCTTAATGTAAGTGATTGACAGTAGATAAAAAAGGATTTTTACACCACAAATCTTCATCTGGGCCCTATAACAATAACCATTTGGGGATCCTTATGATAAGAGAAATCCAGTGGTATAAATAACTTAATATGCAAAATGGTGGTGACAGAATCCCTTTAACTGGGGCAAACATAGTAGCCACAGTTACAGGGGCAATACAGCCCCCAGAGAGGCTGTACAGCATAATACTGCAATGTAAAGCCTCAGTGCAGGGCTGATCGTGGTCTGTGGAAGACCCGACAGCTTCTGCAGTCTACCGGCCCCAACTGTCACATGACCACAGGGCCAGGACAGGAAGCAGCACGTTGCTTCCTGATCTGCATACACAGCGCTCGTTCAGCACTGTGTACACACAGGAATGGTCCCTGCTTTCTCTCTTAGCGTGCATCTGCTAAAACGTCCAATCAGAGATAAACCCGACCGCCCAGGACGTTTATAGTCAATGGGCGGTCGGGAAGTGGTTAACTTCCTCCACAGGATAGGGGATAGCTCCGGAGATGGCTTAAGGCTGTACTCTGCTACGTCTAGAACTCCGATATTAATGGAGCAGACTCCTGCATGTGTGATGGGCCGCTCAGTTCTTTTCAGGGGAAGCTGCAGGGGGCACAGGACCCCATTATCCTGATTGGTGGGGTCCCTGCAGATAGGGGATAACTTCAACCAACCAGAATAGCCCTTTAACATTTCCCTGTACTTAATTCATTTTTTATAATCGCCACTCTGATGCATCATTGGTCTCCACTTACCAACACTGTGGACGGACAAGGAAACTAGTACATGAGCAGTCCTTCTGCAGAATTTCTAGAACTTGAGAAAGGCTTGGTATAAGCAGAAACTTTGCCTTGTTCAATGTGTTGATCGAAATAAACTTGCAAAGAGAAGACGCTGGTAACAATTGCTTTATTCTCTACAGTTTGAAGCGGAAAAGGAGCCTGACCGCTGGTGACCATGAATCTGCAAAGTGGGACGCTGGTGCTGTCCTTAAACAGTTGTATGCAAAATAATCTAACAGTCAGGCCCTTTGGCATTGCTGAAAACTAAATGTGGGAATTAATCCTTAATATACAAGAGTCCACAGAAAATCTACTTCTAAACAAAATAGAAGAGATGGCAAATCATAATGAGGTTGTTATTATGGGGGACTTCAACTACCCAGATATAGACTGGGAAACTGAAACCTGTATATCTCATAAAAGGAAACAGGTTCTTGGAAATAACCAAAGACAATTACCTTTCCCAACTGGTTCAGG
The DNA here is from genome assembly GCA_900303285.1 of Rhinella marina. Classification (NCBI taxonomy): domain Eukaryota; kingdom Metazoa; phylum Chordata; class Amphibia; order Anura; family Bufonidae; genus Rhinella; species Rhinella marina. The sequence continues at coordinate 96,817 of ONZH01010270.1, forward strand.
ACCCGACTAGAGGGACAGCCATACTGGACTTAGTATTAACCAATAGACCTGACAGAACAACAGATGTGCAGTTTGGGGGACACCTGGGAAAGAGTGACCATAAAATAATACCCTTCCAATTGTCATTCAAAAGAGTGTTTCTTAAAGGAGGAACAAAAATACCAAACTTCAAAAAAGCAAAATTTAGCCAACTAAGAAGGGCCATAGGCCTAACTAACTGGGACAAAGTCCTCAAAAATAAAAATACAGCCACAAAAGAGGATATTTTTAAAAGCATCCTAATATCTAATTGTGAGAGGTACATACCTTATGGGAATAAAAGGGTAAGAAATAGAACTGTAAAGAAAGCAATAAATGACAAAAAGAAAGCATTTAAATCACTAAAACAGGAGGGGAGCAAGGAAGCATTGAAAAACTATAAGGAAAAAAATAGAATATGTAAAAGACAAATAAAAGCAGCCAAACTAGAGACCGAGAGATTAATCACCAAAGAGAGTAAAACTAACCCTAAAATGTTCCTTAATTATATAAATGGTAAAAAGTATAAACCTGAAGGTGTCAGCCCCTTAGTAGTAATGACCACTTAGAGTAATGAGGGGGGGAGTTGCAGAGAGTGATGAGGAGAAAGCAAAGCTATTAAATATTTTTTCTCCACTGTATTCACTGAGGAAAATAAACTGTCAGATGAAATGCAGAATATAAAAGTAAATTCCCCATTAAAAGTGCCGTGTCTGACCCAGGAAGCAGTACAGCGACGTCTTAAAAAGATTAAAATAGACAAATCGCCAGGACCGGATGGCATACACCCCCCGTATCCTAAGAGAATTAAGTAATGTCATAGCCAGACCCTTATTTCTGATATTTAAGGACTCTATACTGACAGGGGGTGTAACACAGGATTGGCGCATAGCAAATGTGGTGGCGATATTCAAAAAGGGTCCAAAAACAGAGCCCGGGAACTATAGGCCAGTAAGTTTAACATCTGTTGTGTGTAAACTGTTTGAAGGTTTTCTAAGAGATGCTACCTTGGAGTAACTCAATGAAAATAAGCAAATAACTCCATATCAGCATGGCTTCATGAGGGATCGGTCATGTCAAACCAATTTAATCAGTTTCTATGAGGAGGTAAGTTCTAGACTTGACTACGGCGAATCAATGAATGTCGTATATCTGGACTTCTCCAACGCATTTGACACGATACCACATAAAAGGTTAGTATATAAAATGAGAATGCTTGGCCTGGAAGGAAATGTCTGTATGTGGGTAAGTAACTGGCTGAGTGACAGAAAACAGAGGGTGGTTATTAAAGGGAACCTGTCATCAACTTTATGCTGACCTCACTGAGGGCAGCAAAAAATAGTGACAGAGATGCTGATTTCAGCGGTGTGTCACTCATGAGCTAAAGGTTAGTGGTTGCCGAGAACTAGCATCATAATCATTGCAGCACAAGCCTTAAAAAGAGTCAAATCTATCTGAGAAGAGTCATGGTTATTCATGAATTCCTGCTCTCCCTGCCCACCTGCTGATAACTGACAGTCTTCTACCTAGTTTTCTCCCTTTCTCTCTGGGAGAGAACTGCCAATCATCAGCAGATGGGTGGGGAGAGCAGGAGATTAGGAATAACCATGACTCTTCTCAGGTAGATTTGACTCTTTTCAAGGCCTTGGCTGCAATGATTAATATGCTGGTTCTCGGCAACCACTTACTTTTAGCTCATGAGTGACACACCGCTGAAATCAGCATTTCTGTCACTATTTTATGCTGCCCTCAGTGAGGTCAGCATAAAGTTGATGACAGGTTCCCTTTAACGGCACATACTCAGATTCGGTCACTGTCACTAGTGGGGTACCACAGGGGTCAGTATTGGGCCCTATTCTCTTCAATATATTTATTAATGATCTTGTAGAAGGCTTGCACAGTAAAATATACATTTTTGCAGATGACACTAAACTGTGTTTAGTAATTAACACAGAAGAGGACAGTACACTGCTACAGATGGATCTGGATAGACTGGAGGCCTGGGCAGAGAAGTGGCAGATGAGGTTTAACACTGACAAATGTAAGGTTATGCATATGGGAAGGAATAATCCAAGTCACCAATACATACTAAATAGTAAAACATTGGGTAACACTGACATGGAAAAGGACCTAGGAATTTTAGTAAACAGCAAACTAAGCTGCAGAAACCAGTGTCAGACAGCTGCTGCCAAGGCCAATAAGATAATGGGTTGCATCAAAAGGGGCATAGAGGCCCGTGATGAGAACATAGTCCTGCCACTTTACAAATCACTAGTCAGACCACACATGGAGTACTGTGTACAGTTCTGGGCTCCTGTGAACAAGGCAGACATAGCAGAGCTGGAGAGGGTTCAGAGGAGTGCAACTAAAGTAATAACTGGAATGGGTGGACTACAGTACCCAGAAAGATTATCAAAATTAGGGTTATTTATTTTAGAAAAAAGACGACTGAGGGGAGATCTAATAACCATGTATAAATATATCAGGGGTCAGTACAGAGATCTCTCCCATAATCCATTTATCCCCAGGACTGACAAGGGGACATCCTCTGCGTCTGGAGGAAAGAAGGTTTGTACACAAATATAGAAGAGGATTCTTTACAGTAAGAGCAGAGAGACTATGGAACTCTCAGCCTGAAGAGGTGGTGATGGTGAGTTCACTAAAAGAGTTAAAGAGGGGCCTGGATGTATTTCTGGAGGGTAATAATATTACAGGTTATAGTTACTAGAGATGGGTCGTTGATCCAGGGAGTTATTCTGATTGCCTGATTGGAGTCGAGAAGGAATTTTTTCCCCTAAAGTGGGGAAAATTGGCTTCTACCTCACAGGGGTTTTTTTGCCTTCCTCTGGATCAACTTGCAGGATAACAGGCCGAACTGGAAGGACAGATGTCTTTTTTTGGCCTTATAAACTATGTTACTATGTTAGATGCCAAGGTCAAAATTGACCGCTGCATCAATGGGATTTGCAGAGGGAGAGGGTTCCCTCACAGATCCCATCAGCCCCATGATGTGAGGCTGATGGCTGCCTAGTGGCCTACCAGCTACGGAGGCCTATAAAACTGACAGTTCAATGCAGTACAATACAGCATGAAACAGGGATCAAATCCTAAAAAGCTGAAATCCCATAGTGGGTCAAAAATAAAGTTAAAAAATAAAAAAATAGTACTTTTTTTTTAAAAGAGGAAACCCGCCAATCAGCTTTTCAAAATGTCAGCATCACTCCTGTGAGCGCCATGGCCTTCCCTTGGCTTTTCCTAGGTCAGTAACATCACATTCTACTGTAGGGATACTTTACGGTCTCGTAAAAATGTGACACGGCACCCAAAAGCCATTCCAGCAAACTCTGTCCTCCAAAAACAATATAGCGCCCTTTCACTTCTGAGCCTTGCAGTGTAGTTCACAATTCAGTGCTCCAGAATGATCGCCATATATAGGGTGTTTCTATAAACTGTAGAATCCGGTTAATATTGAAGTTTGTTTTGAGGAAAAAAAGATTCAAATTGAAAATATTTAAAAAAAAGTGAAATTTCACCTCCATTTTTCTTTAATTGTTGTGGAACATCTAAAGGGTTTTCAACGTTTGTAAAATATGTTTTGAGTAATTTGAGGGGAGTCGTTTCTAAAATAGGGTAATTTAGGGGTGATTTCAACTATGTAAGCCCAACAAAGTGACCTCATAACTGAACTGGTACGCAAAAAAAAAAAAAAAGTGGGTTTTGGAAATTCTTCAAAAAATTGCTTCTAAAATTCTAAGCCTTCCAACATCCTAAAAAAATAAAATCACATTTACAAAAAGATGCCAACATAAAGTAGACATATGAGGAATGTTAAGTAATAACTACTTTGTGAGGTATCACAATCTGTCTTAAAACTAGAGAAATTCAGATTTAGAAAATAAATTTCTCCAAATTTTCCATAAATTTTATATTGTATTTATTTATTTTTACAAATAAGGCTAAATATATTGTCTCAAATTGACTACTAAAATTAAGTACATGTCAGATGTCATGTCAGATTTACAAAATTTGGCTGTGTCAGAAAGGTGAAATATGGCTGTGTCTGGGAGGAGTTGAGAAAAATGTAGAGAAACATTTCCGTTGAAGCCCATATTGATTTCAATGCCAAATGGCAAATCAATTGGCCTGAATTATTCAAGAACCTCCCAATAATTTTATTTTTAACTATGGTAGTCACAATAATAATTTACCATGAAGAGATTGCTGATGTATCCATGAACCAGATGTAAGATTTTCTGAACCATTCATATTATTGGCTTCATCCTTGTTGGTGACGTTATCATCATCATCATCATCATCATCATCATCAGGTAAGTCATAAAAATGTTCCTCTTCATCATTTTCCTAAAGCAATGAAAACAAATTTCTAATTAAAAGCTATTTAATTTTTGGATTTATAAGTACACTAAAGGAACTGGATATATGTTTAGAACATAAAATGACAAAGTCCAATGTCTGAAAATATAGAATGAATTCTGCACATCCTGTACAACAGAAGTTACCTTTGAACACAATTTACATATAAATTTCATCTATAGAAAAAAGTTGAGTAACTATATTGCACTGCTGATATTGTATGGCTCATAATTTACAGTCTAAATCCAAATTTAGAATTCTAAAAGCTTCACAGCTAAATTTTCAGAACATCTTCTGCATGTTTAAGGTCTGAAAAAAGCCTGCTCCGATGATTTTATTTCTGGGAAGTTTACCAGGAGCTGCAAAATAACTGTATACAGAATGAAGAAACATACAGTTTACTGGATTCATGATAATCTTGGAAACTAGGATCATATGCTCACACACTTGACTTGCTATTAAAGGAAATCTGTCACATCATATGAGTGTATTAACCTAAAAGTATGGCTGTGTTCAATAAAGTACCTTGTGTCCAGCTGTAGTCTTTATTCTTAATTCGGACTTTTGGTTTTATTTTAATTCTCGTTTTACTAATATGCAAATTTTAAGTGAAGGAGCCCAGAGGGTCGTTACTATCGAGAAACGGAGCCCAGTAACGCCCCCCTCCTGTGCCCAGCCCACCTTCTTACTTGTATAAAGCGCTCCTCTTCAGGGCAGGAGTAACGCCCACATTTGCATTCTTGGCCGCCTCCCCCCCTCAGCATCGGCACAGCAGCTCTAGAAACTACAGCTGGACACAAGGTACTTTATTGAACACAGCCATACTTTTAGGTTAATACACTCATATCATGTGACAGATTTCCTTTAAAGGGGTTCTCCGGGAACTAAGAAAATGAAAATACGTAAATATTACTTTATTATAAATATATTCCCAAATACCTTTCATTAGTTATAATGGCTCATTTTGTATAAGGAGCATTTATTAGGAGAAACAAAATGGCCACCGTCCTATTAGTAAACACAAAACATGTCCTAATCACACAGTAGGACAAGTTACTTCACAACACTGAGATAAAGAGCTGCCTCATCCACTTCTCTGTAGGAACGGGGTTCATGAGCAGATGTGGCCAATGAGCAGCAGCTCTTGTATGCAGTCTCCATAACTACAGTCTGTCCAGTCTGTACTTCATGTTTCCTCCTGAACTCCATTCCCACAGAGATTAGGCTGAAGATCTTATCAACTGTATTCAGGATCATAATCCCTGACAAGCAGAGCAGAGAGGAGGATGAGGCAGCTCTTTATCTCAGTGTTGTGAAGTAACTTGTTCTCCTGTGTGATTAGGACATGTTTTGTGTTTACTAATAGGATGGCGGCCATTTTGTTTCTCCTAATGATTGCCCCCTAGACAAAACGAGCCATTATAAATAATGAAAGGTATTTAGGAATATAATTATAATAAAGTAATATTTGCGTACTTTCATTTTCTTAATTCCCGGAGAACCCCTTTAAAGGGTTTCTGTCATCAGAATTCAGCATTGCAAACAGAGTGTCATTTGCAATGCGCAAATGACACCTGATGACATATGTTAATTTTATAGTTTTCTGTAGCGCAGGTTTGGAGAAAATAGTGTTTTTAAAATATGTAAAGGAGCTTCCCTAGGTGCAGGGGGAGTTAACCCTGCACCTAGTAGCGGCGTAATTCCTCCTCTTACCCCTCCTCCGTTGCGGTGATTGACAAGGCCAGGCAGCCAGCTCTTTCAGCTCCCAGCCCTGTCCGAGTGCGAAATCCCGCGCCTGCGCATTGCGATCAACAATCCGCGCATGCGCATTGAGAGCCGCTGGCCACCTGGGTCCCGGCTTCATCAATGCGCATGCGCGGGATTTCGCACTTGGACAGGGCCGGGAGCCGAAAGAGCTGGCTGCCTGGCCCTGTCAATCACCGCAACAAAGGAGGGGTAAGAGGAGGAATTACGCCACTACTAGGTGCAAGGTTAACGCCCCCTGCACCTAGCGAAGCTCATTTACATATTTTAAAAACGCTATTTTCTCCAAACCTACACTACAAAAGACTATAAAATGAACATATCTGTCATCAGGTGTCATTTGGGCATTGCAAATGACACTCGGTTTGCAATGCTAAATTCTGATGACAGAAACCCTTTAAGCATCTACTGTCCCATGGCCCCACACTTGTTTATATCACAGCAGTGAGGACATGCCATAAAGACACATCAAAGTGGTCTTAAGTCACTATTGTCTGCATCACTATAGCAAAGTTGGCGTTCGTCCACAGGACTTGCTGAAATAACAGGGAATTTAAGAGGCAAGGTATGACCATATGTATGGTAACAACACATGCATACAGCTTGTATTAGGCATTATTAAATTATGGGCACTGTTGTCCAATAGTTTAACAAGAATAATTCATGTTTACAACAGGTCCCCTGACATACATGCAGACGCCAAAGCTTGGAACATCAATGGCGTCCATTAGTGTTATGCAAAGCGAGCTTCGGATGCTTAACCCCTTCATACCCAGCACCGTAGTACTACGGCGTGCTGATCGGGCGGGTGCAGGAGCTGCGCCCGCCTGATCAGCTGCAGGGGGCCGGCTGTTCCCAGTAGCCAGACACCTGCTGCGTACGCCCGCATCAGTGAAAACACCGGTGCGGGCGTATTAACCCTCAATGTGCCGCGGTCAGCGCTGACCGCTGCACATGCGATGCGGGCGTCGGTAAGTAAGGTCCATCGGGTCCCCGCGCTGCTGTGACGGGGACTCGATGGCTTGGATAGCAGCACAACGCCTTCCTTAGGCATCGTGGCTGCTATCCCTGCATGCCTGTGCAATCCAGCCCCCTGGATCGCACAGGAAGCAGGCTGTAAGTGTATTACATTGAGTAATACACTTACAGCCAATGCATTACAATACAACAGTATTGTAATGCAATGTAAAGGGGATCAGACCCCCAAAAGTTGAATAAAGTTAAAAAAAGTGCACTTTTCCAAAAATAAAGTAAAAAAAAAAAAGTAAAAAAAAAAAAAAAAGTACACCTATTAGGTATCGCCGTGTCCGTATCGACCGGCTCTATAAAAATATCACATCATCCACCCGCCAGGTGAACGCAGTTAAAAAAAAAAAAAAAAAAAAAATTTTTTTAGGTCACCTTCCCTCACAAAAAGTGTAATAGCAGGCGATCAAAAAGGCGTATTTAACCCAAAATGGTACCAATCAGTCATCTTGTCCTGCAAAAATGATACCCTGAGACAATTGCCCGAAAAATAAAAAAAATATGGCTCTCAGAAAATGGCAACAGAATGTTCAAAAATAAATCTAATGTGTAAAATTTAATAAAAATGTTAGACATATTGGTTATCGCCGCGTCCGTAACAACCTGCTCTATATAAATCACATGATTTGCCCCCTCAGGTGATTGCTGTAAAAAAAAAATTCTGTACCTCAAAATGGTACCAATGAAAAAGTCACCTCATCCCGCAAAAAATGAGCCCCCACGTCAGACAATAACTCAAAAAGATAAAAATCAATGGCTCCCGCAAACCAATACATCAAAATCTGTGCTGCAAAATCCATATTGTGCTCCTTCTGTTTTGAGTCCTGCCATGTGCCCCCACAGCAGTTTACCACCACATACGGGGTGTTGCCGTATTCAGGAGAAAATGGGGAACAAATTATGGGGTGCTTTTCTCCTGTTACCCCTTATGAAAATGAAAAATTTGGGGCTAAAGCAACATTTTATTGGAAGAAATGAAACTTTTCATTTTCACAGGGGGTCAAAGTGGTCAGTAGCCCCCTTAATATATTCTTTGAAGGGTATAGTTTCCAAAATGGGGTCACTTTTTGAGGGTTTCCACTGTCGGGGTATGTCAGGGTCTCTCAATTACAAAATGGTGCCTACAAACCATTCTAGCAAAACCTGCCTCCAAAATCCGTATGGCGCTCCTTTCCTTCTGACCACTGCCACATGCCCATAGAGACGTTTACCAACACATTTGGGGTATTTCTGTAAATTGCAGAATCAGAGTAATGTATATTGATGTTTAGTTTGCCGTTAACCCTTGCTGTGTTGCAAGAAAAAAATTATTAACATGAATAATCTACCAAAAAAGTGAAATTTTGAAATTTTACCTCCATTTTCCTTTAATTCTTGTGGAACACCTCAAGGGTTAACAAAGTTTGTAACATTAGTTTTTTATAATTTGAGGGGTGTAGTTTCTAAAATTGGGTCATTTATTAGTGGTTTCCATTACGTAAGCCCCTCAAAATTACTTTATACCTGAATTGGTAAATTTGGTATTTTTTTTAATAAATAAAAATGAAATATTTTGCCACAAATTTACTACTGTAGTGAAGCACAATATGTGACGAGAAAACCTCAGAATGGCTTGGATAAGTAAAAGCGTTGCAAAGTTATTACCACAAAGTGACATGTCAGATTTGCAAAAAATGGCCTGGGCACTAAGGTGAAAACAGGCCCGGGGCTGAAGGAGTTAATCCAAAGTCGCTTCGTTCAAAACTTCGGAATAATACTATACGGAGATCCGTCTCCGTGCAGTATCAGAATGTATGGGCTCCGATGAGCCGATGTAAGTTATTTGCGACGTTGCGCGTGACTTCGTTTAATAACTTTGGTAGTTGGAGTGGAAAACCACTTTAAAACGAACTCAGCCTACATGACAAGAATGTGTATAACTAATCATATGGTAAATAGTTGCAAGTCCAATTAATGTATGAGAGAGATAAGTTGATTGTCTATAAAATGATAGTAGTCTCAAGTAAAGGTCCTTTTACACGGGCAGATTATCGGCCGAAAAATCGTTCCTAGGAACGCTAGTGCCGATAATCGGTCCGTGTAAAAGTGGCTCTAATCAGCCGACGAACGAGCAAAATGCTCGTTTGTCGGCTGATTGGATCTTTTGGTTTCTACAAAAGATCCAATCTGTCAGGCGCACATCGGCCTGTGTAAACAGGCGATGTGCGCCTGACAGTATGGAGCTTCCCGGCCGCACGAGTGATACAGCGATCACTCGTGTGGCCCGGCGCTCGATTCATCGGGCCGTGTAAAGGCTCCCTGCCCGAGCGCCGATATCGCTGATCGGCGCTCGGGCAGGGAGACACATCGGCCCGTCTAAAAGGGCCTTTAGAAGCTGTAGTGGATGGCGAGATATGGAGCCTGAAGGTCAAAAGTTTAAGGCTACTTTCACACTGGCGGCAGGCCTGATCCGGCAGGTGAAGGGTGCTGCCGGATCAGGCCTGCCGCAGTGACATGTGTGGAGCCGGAACCGCGCTCCGGCCCCACACGTCACACAGTACATACATACACATAAACATATACACACATATAGACAAACAAACACACATACATACTTACATGCTCCCCGGCAGGTCTTCCGAGCGTCGGAGGGACAGGACGGCTCGCACAGGTGACGATTCCCCACAGCGCCCTCTGCTGGGCGCCTGGTGGAATCGTCATCTGTGCGCGCCGTCCTGTCCCTCCGACGCTCCGAAAACCTGCCGGGAGCATGTAAGTATGTATGTGTGTTTGTATGTCTATATGTGTGTGTATGTTTATGTGTATGTCTGTGTCTGTATGTGTCTATGTGTAGCTGGATCCGTAATGAACTCCATTGAAAGTCAATGGAGGGCGGATCCGGTTACCATTATGGTCACACCAGACGGATCCACCCCCATTGACTTGCATTGGGGGTCATTCCGGATCCGTCTTGGTGCGGATGTCTGGAACGGAGAGCAAACCGCAGCATGCTGCGGTTTGTTCTCCGGTCTGAAGACGGAACGGAATGCTTTCAGGAGCATTCCGTTGTCTTCAGTTCAGTTTTGTCCCCATTGACAATGAATGGGGGACAAAACTGAAGCGTTTTATTCCGGTATTGAGCCCCTATGACGGAACTCAATACCGGAATTTTAAAACGCTAGTGTGAAAGTAGCCTAAACATTGATACCCTTTTAACCCCTTCCACCCCGGGCCCGTTTTCACCTTTCTGACCAGGCCATTTTTTGCAAATCTGACGTGTCATTTTATGTGGTAATAACTTTGGAACGCTTTTACTTATCCAAGCCATTCTGAGATTGTTTTCTCGTCACATATTATGCTTCACGACAGTAGTAAATTTGTGGCAAAATATTTCATTTAAAAAAAAATAAATAAATACCAAATTTACCAAAAATTTGGAAAAATTGGAAAATTTCAATTTCTCTACTTTCAAAATATATAGTAATACCTCCAAAAATAGTTATTTTACATTCCCCATATGTCTTCTTTATGTTGGCATCATTTTATAAATGTCATTTTACTTTTTTGGGACGTTAGAAGGCTTAGAAACTTAGAAGCCATTTTTCAAATTTTCAACAAAATTTCCAAAACCATTTTTTTAAGCACCAATTCAGATATAAAGTGATTTTGAGTGGCTTACGTAATGGAAACCACCCATAAATTACCCCATTTTAGAAACTACACCCCTCAAATTATAAAAATCTGCTGTTACAACTTTGTTAATCCTTGAGGTGTTCCACAAGAATTAATGGAAAATGGAGGCGAAATTTCAAAATTTCACTTTTTGGGTAGATTATTCATGTTAATTTTTTTCTTGCAAAACAGCAAGGGTTAAAAGCAAACTAAACCTCAATATACATTACTCTGATTCTGCAGTTTACAGAAATACCCCATATGTGGTGGTAAACGTCTCTATGGGTTTGTGGTAGGGGTCAGAAAGAAAGGAGCGCCATACGGATTTTTGGAGGCAGATTTAGCTAGAATGGTTTTTAGGCACCATTTTGTAATTGAGAGACCCTGACATACCCCTACAGTGGAAACCCTCAAAAAGTGACCCCATTTTGGAAACTACACCCTTCAAAGAATATATTAAGGGGGGTACTAGCCACTTTGACCCCCTAAGCGTTTTACGGAATTTGGAAACACTTGGCTGTGAAAATGAAAAGTTTCATTTCTTCCAATAAAATGTTGCTTTAGCCCCAAATTTTTCATTTTCACAAGGGGTAACAGGAGAAAAGCACCCCATAATTTGTTCCCCATTTTATCCTGAATACGGCAACACCCCATATGTGGTGGTAAACTGCTGTGGGGGGCACATGGCAGGACTAAGAACAGAAGGAGCGCCATATGGATTTTGCAGCACAGATCTTGATGGATTGGTTTGCGGGAGCCATTGATTTTTATTTTTTTGAGTTATTTTCTTATGTGGGGTCTCATTTTTTGCTGGATGAGGTGACGTTTTCATTGGTACCATTTTGGGGTACATAAGACTTTTTGATCGCCTGCTATTACACTTTTTGTGAGGCAAGGTGAAAAAAAATGGCTGTTATGGCATAGTTTTTAAAAAAAATTTTTTACAGCATTCACCTGGGGGGCCATCTCATGCAATATTTTTATAGAGCAGGTTGTTAAGGACACGGCGATACCCAATATGTCAAACATTTTTATTTTTGGAAAGTTTTACATATTAGATGCATTTTTGAACAGAATAAAATCTTTTTTTGTGTTGCTATTTTCTGAGAGCCATATTTTTTTTATTTTTTTGGGCGATTGTCTCAGGTAGGGTCTACATTTCTGCTGGACAAGATGACGGTTTGATTGGTACCATTTTGGGGTAAATACGCCTTTTTGATCGCCTGCTATTACACTTTTTGTGAGACAAGGTGAAAAAAATGGCTGTTATGGCATAGTTTTTTTTTTTATTGCGTTCACCTGTCAGGGTGGATCATGTGATATTTTTATAGAGCCGGTCGATACGGACGCGGCGATACCCAATATGTCTATTTTTATTTTTTTACAATTTCTTTTTATATTATTTTGTGAAAAGGACGCTTTTTTTTTGGGAACTTGAAACTTTTTTTTGTAAAACTTTAATTTTTCACTTTCTTTTTTTTACACTTTTTTAACTTTTGGGGTCTGATCCTCTTTACAATGCATTACAATACTTCTGTAGGCTGGATCTCATAGTCTTCCGTAGATAGCAGCCAGATGCCTAAGGAAGGCATCCGGCTGCTATCTAAGCCATCGGGTCCCCGTCACAGCAGCGCGGGGACCCGATGGACACCCCTTCCGACCGCATCGCATGTGCCGCGGTCAGCACTGCCCGCTTCACATGAAGGGTTAATACGCCCGCATCTGTGTTTTTCACCGATGCGGGCATACGCAGCAGGTGTCCGGCTACTGGTAACATCCGGCCCCCCGC
>ONZH01010271.1:0-20449 GCA_900303285.1 Rhinella marina
GGCGTAGCTACCGGGGGGGCGACGGCTCCGGGCCCAGTGACTCAGGGGGGCCCCAGCAAGGATGACCTTGCCTTCTATCAGTCGAATACAAGTGAGCGCTTCCATTATGGAACGCAGCGTCAGGTCATAGTGTGCGCGGGCCAGGGAAGGAGAGCAGAGCGCGGACCGGAGGGCAGCCGCAGCGCAGAACAGGTAAGTAAAGTTTTTATTTTAATCCTATGTGGCTGGGTGGGCTGATCTGAGGTCTGATAGGGGCACAGTAGGCTGATATGAGGTCTGATGGGGGCACAGTCTGCTGATATAAGGTCTGATGGGGGCACAGTCTGCTGATCTGAGGTCTGATGGGGGCACAATACGCTGATCTGAGGTCTGATGGGGGCACAATACGCTGATCTGAGGTCTGATGGGGGCACAATACGCTGATCTGAGGTCTGGTGGGGGGCACAATACGCTGATCTGAGGTCTGATGGGGGCACAGTAGGCTGATGTAAGGTCTGATGGGGGCACATTCTGCTGATCTGAGGTCTGATGGGGGCACAGTACGCTGATCTGAGGTCTGATGGGGCACAATACGCTGATCTGAGGTCTGATGGGGCACAATACGCTGATCTGAGGTCTGATGGGGCATATTCTGCTGATCTGAGGTCTGATGGGGCACAATACGCTGATCTGAGGTCTGATGGGGGCACAGTACGCTGATCTGAGGTCTGATGGGGCACAATACGCTGATCTGAGGTCTGATGGGGCACAATACGCTGATCTGAGGTCTGATGGGGCACAATACGCTGATCTGAGGTCTGATGGGGGCATATTCTGCTGATCTGAGGTCTGATGGGGCACAATACGCTGATCTGAGGTCTGATGGGGCACAGTACGCTGATCTGAGGTCTGATGGGGCACAATACGCTGATCTGAGGTCTGATGGGGGCACATTACGCTGATCTGAGGTCTGATGGGGGCACAATACGCTGATCTGAGGTCTGATGGGGGCACATTCTGTTGATCGGAGGTCTGATGGGGGCACAATACGCTGATCTGAGGTCTGATGGGGGCACAGTAGGCTGATGTGAGGACTAATGGGGGCACATTCTGCTGATCTGAGGTCTGATGGGGCACAATACGCTGATGTGAGGTCTGATGGGGGCACAGTAGGCTGATGTGAGGTCTGATGGGGGCACATTCTGCTGATCTGAGGTCTGATGGGGCACAATACGCTGATCTGAGGTCTGATGGGGCACAATACACTGATCTGAGGTCTGATGGGGGGCACATTCTGATGATCTGAGGTCTGATGGGGGCAGGGGACTGTTAGTTTAGTGATGTAAAAACTGTGGACAGGTGTCACGAGTGGTCTTGCGTCTGGAATCAGACGTTCTGCGCGGCTTTCTAAGTGACAGGTTTGACAGGCTATTCCCTGTGGTTTGGGTGCTGTTCTCCACACCCCTTTCCCTCAGCTGTTGCCGCTGGGCAATTAGCTGTCTCCTACTTACCTCTTCCTCTCCCAGTATCCCTTGCGGTTTATATCTGCTACATACCTGTTGAGAGTGGTGTGGATCTCGGCTGAGATCCTGTTGCTGAGTTCTACTTAAAGTTAAGTGTTTTCCCTTCCTTTGGTTATTCCTGTTTGAGTCTCCTGTTCCTCCTTACGCTTGGAGGAACAGGTTACTCTCTTGTGTCATTAGACTGCAGGGTGTTCTAGGGTTTACTCAGATTAGGTTCCTGTGTATGAGCTTTCCTACCACCCGGGTTAGTTCATACTGGTAGCCAGCTAGGGCCTAGTTTTAGGGTCCCCTGCAGGAGGTGACCAGTTCCCTGGTTTTGTCTGTTCCCATCCCTCATACGCTCGGTGTGGCTTTTCCCCCCACACCCGAGCGTGACAACAGGTTTCCTTTAACATAGGAGTCCTCTTGTTTTTTACTCCTATATTTCACTGCATTATGTGGTAGAGTATTTAGAGTAGGGTATGTGGAAAGTCTATTGTACTGTACTTAACAGCATAGATGATCTAGCAGTTTATATAGTCATCTTTCTAATACAATATTATAACCACAACTAGTAATATGTGCCTGTGAAGTTGGAAACGTGCATTTGGGAAGCCAAGTGGGGGGCCCACTCAAGTATGTTTCGCCCCCCCTGTGCTGAACCTCTAGCTACGCCTCTGCTCTGGTCTAAAATCAATTGCAAATGGTGGATTCCAACGCTGCAGAGCTATTTATAGGGCTGTGACATCACAGGACCTGGCTGGCTGCTAATTGGCTACATGTCTGCATGTGATCGCATTGTGGGTGTTTACTTTGTCCCAGAAATCCTTCCCCCATGTCATGTCATTTTAGGGGCGAATCGAATTTTCCATGAAATTCATAACAAATTCCACTTCGTCAGCTTCAATTCACTCATCTCTAGACATTACATTCAGAGCTATCACACATACAGGAGATTACAGCACTACATACTGCACCTATTACATCCAATGACATCTCCTGTGATGTACGTGTAGGCATTTCTTTCCTCATCTTCTCCATTGAGCCCAAACACAAGATGACTTCATCCAGCAAAGTCTCGACATCTTAGGTTCCTCATTTTGCCATTGTCCTCTTACTCCTGGTGCCGCAATGGTTTTATCCTGCTGCTACCTACAATACTGTGCCCCCAAATACTATACTTACAAAATAACCATGCCATACAGATAGTCCGCAAAGTCCTCCCAAAAGTCCCACCAAGACTAATAATTCTCTCCCAGATTGCCCTTATTAGTAATAGCACCCCCTACAGTGAATACTATTGAAGAGTTGCCCTATTAGTACTTGTACCTTATAGTACATAACTTGTAGTTATAATGCCCCCTGTAGTGCCCCTAGTAGTTATAATGACTGCCTGTATTCCTCCCAACAGGTATAATGACACCCAGTGAGTATGATGTTCCCTACAGCACCCCTAGTAAGTATAATGCCCCCATAGCACCTCAGTAATTTTAATGTCCACCTATAGCACCCCAGTAATAGCACCTCCATTTATAATGGCCCCCAGTAGTGCCCCTAGTAGTTAAAATTGCAGTGTCCCACTCCGTATAAGTAGTGGGGCCCTATACGTTTAAGGGTATTTGCAGAGTGTTGTTTTATGCTGTGTATGTATATAGCTGTAAATTCCTATTAAAGGGTTATTCTCATTTTAGACAATGGGGGCATATCACTAGGATATGCCCCCATTGTCTTTTTTTTTTTTTTTTTTTTGCTTTACTGAAGGGTGCTGTACGCTTTTCTTTTCGTTTAACAGTAGGGATTAGCTAGGACACACAGTAACTGTTTTGCTACCAAAAAGGATTAGCATCTCTCCCAACGATCCCAGATCCAGCTGTCCCGGTACAGGGGAGGTATGTCCTGGTCTCAGGCAGCTGTCCCTGCGTCCATAGGATGCATAGATAGTTGCCTGTATTATGATGAAGCAGAGAGCCGCCAATCGGCTCACTGTTTTATCCATCATCCCTGCCGTCCCCCCTGCTGGCTCACCATACCTCTGGTCTGTGCAGGGGGTGGGGGCAGCCAGCAGTCAGCCTGTGAGTGGCACAATGTGGGCAAGTTACTGGGCATATTACTGGGGGCACATAACTGGAGAATAATTACTATGTGGGGCAGTAAGGGGACTGGGTGGAATTAGGTGTATAGTTATGTTTTGGGAGGAGTTAGAGGCGTGGCCTACTGCTGAAAAAGATGATAATTACTTACCGGTAATTGGATTTTCCTATAGCCTCCACAGCGGCACAGTACCATAGGAGAATACCCCACCTCCCCAGGGACAAGAAACAACGTGGAGATCTTTAAATAATCCCCTCCCCTTACCTTCTCCAGTAAATAACCGAGAACTCTGAAATGCATGCAAACCACTGTTATCTTTATATTCAAACAGTACAGCAGAAATTATAACAATCCACACACATAACAGAAAACAAGTGTCGGGAAAAAACCCTGTGCCGCTGTGGAGGCTATAGGAAAATCCAATTACCGGTAAGTAATTATCTTTTCCGGGCGCCTCCACAGCGGCACAGTACCATAGGAGGAATAGCAGAGAACCCTAACCTAGGGCGGGACTACAGCCGAAAGAATCCTACGGCCAAAAGACAAGTCTCTATTTTTTTAACACATCCAACTGGTAATGTCTATAAAAGATGGATGGGGACGATCAGCTTGCTGCTCGACAGATCTGTTCTAGAGGAACGTCAGCAACCTCCGCCCACGAGGCCGCCACAGTCCGAGTTGAATGTGCCTTCACTTCCCCCGGTGGAAGTCTGTCCACAGTTTTATAACAAATTGATAGTAGACCGAATCCATCTACTCAGTGACCCCTTACTTGCTGCTTGCCCCCTCCTTGGGCCAGCAAACTGCACAAACAGTCTATCCGACTTTCTGAATGGCTTTGTTGCCTCCAAGTATGCCAGGATGCATCTACGAACGTCCAGCATATGAAAGTTCACTTCTTGTGGTGAACCTGCAGGAGAACCAAATGATGGGAGCGACACCTCCTGACTGCAGTGGAACTGGGAGAAAACCTTAGGTAAAAAAGAAGGAGAGTGCTTAAGAATAACTATCATCTTTTACCGTTAGATAAGGGGGTCTACATGAAAAGGCCTGAATTTCCCCTATTCTTCTAGCCGTAGTTATCGCCACTAAGAAAACTGCCTTGAAGGATAACATTTTTAACGGGATACCTCATAGGGGCTCAAAGAGGTGTTCTGAAAGCACTAAATTCAGATCCCAAGGGGGGACTGTAGGTCTAACCACCGGCTGTCTCCTTCTGGTCCCTTTAACAAATCTTTTGACTAGATCATACTCTGCCAACCTTACATCATAAAATACTGAAAGGGCCGCAATATGTACTTTAATGGTGCTGACTCTAAGACCCTTCTCTAGACCTGATTGTAAAAAATCTAGGACTAGGCTAACATCTAGAGACCCTGCTGAAGAATTTTTTTCCTCTGCAAACTTCCGGAAGGAAGCCCATACTCTATGATAAATCCTTGATGTTGTAGGCTTACGACTGTTTAAGATAGTGGCAACTACCGCTTCTGAAAGGCCCTTGGTTTTTAACAATTCCCTCTCAGATTCCAGGCTGCGAGATGAAGTTGGTCCAGCATGGGATGTAACACCGGGCCCTGGAACAGCAGGTCTTGACGGGCGGGAAACATCCAATAATCCCCGGCCGCCAGTCTGAGGAGCAGAGGGAACCAGGCCCTCCTCGGCCAGAACGGAGCGATCAGAATCACATTCGCTTTTTCTCTCACTATTTTTGCCAAAGTTCTCGGGACAAGTGCGACTGGGGGAAAAGCGTATAAAAGCTCTTTTGGCCAAGGCGTCTACAAACACCGGATGATCTGACTCATAGGGAACAGAATCTTTCCGTCTGACTGTTTTTGGCGGTGGCAAACAGATCTAAAGAGGGAGGAGCCCATCTTTCTGTAATCTGGCGAAAGACCTGCCGATTCAAGCACCATTCACCCCTCTTTCAGTTTTTCTCTGCTCAAGAGGTCGGCCAGCGTATTGTTTCTGCTGCTTATGTGTACTGCTGAGATGGACTTTAGATGCTCTTCGGCCCAACCCAGTAGCTTTTGAGAAATTTTTTCTAACAGCGCACTTCTCGTTCCCCCCTGTCTGTTTATGTAGGCTACAGAGGTGATATTGTCCGAAACAATTTTTACGTCCCTGTTTCTTATCTCTTGTTAGAGACTTAATAGGGCTTCCCAAATTGCTGACAATTCTCTTACATTGAAAGAGGCCTGACTCATAATCTGACTCCACCTTCCTTGGACCATGGATAGCTGGGACTGAGCTCCCCAACCTATCTTGCTGGCATCCGTCGTAATCAGGACTGGATCTGGTGTCTGCCAAGGGACCCCTCTCTGCAGTACTGTCCTGTTTAGCCACCATGAAAGGGAGGATTTTACTTGGTTGGGCAAGCATACTTTTTTGTCCAGGGAAAACATGTTTTTGTCCCAGGTTCCTAGCATGAAGGATTGGAGCACCCTGGAATGAGCTTGTGCCCATTTGACTGCAGGGATCGCTGAAGACATTAGTCCCAACACCCTCATTATCAACCGAATAGGGACCTTTCTTGCTGCTCTTAGAGCGGTTATCTCCCAAACTATTTTTTCCTGCTTTTCTATTGGAAGAAAAGATACCATGACCGACGAATCTAGAAGAATGCCCAAAAATATTTTTCTTTTGCTGGGAGTTAGGTTTGATTTTTCTCGATTTATCAGCCACCCTAAGCTTTCTAGAGACTGGGTCACCAAATCTAGATGTTGATCTATTTGATACTCTGACTCCGCCGCTATCAGAAAATAGTCTAGATAAGGGACAATCAATATCTGTTTCAGATGAAGATGAGATAACTTATGACATGACCTTCGTAAACACTCTTGGCGCTGAGGTTAGGCCAAAGGGCAGTACCTGAAATTGGAAGTGGGCTACTGTTTCTTCTGACTGTATTGCGAACCTTAGAAACTTCTGGTGTTCTACGCAGATTGGGATGTGATAGTACGCGTCCGCTAAATCTACAGTGGCCATGAGGAAGTCTTTTCCCAGCAAGTTTATCGTCGACTTTATAGTTTCCATCTTGAAACGTTTGTATACTAGGTGTTTGTTCAGATTTTTTAAGTTGATAATGGCCCTGAAAGAGCCATTTGGCTTCTTTAATCAGGAAGATTCCGGAGTAGAAACCTAGACCTTCTTCGGGACAGGAATGATAGCGCATTTCTCTAGAAGAATGTCTATCTGATTTATCAGAGCTCTCTGATCTGAGTTTTTTAATTTTTGATTTATGCAAAATTTTTCTGGCGGGGGAGAAGCAAACTCTAGTCTTAGCCCCAACCTTAGTACATTTAGGATCCATGGGCTGGTGGAGATTTTTTCCCCAAGCAGGAAGGAAATTTCTTAATCTCCCACCCACCGGACCTCTGGCGTCATTGGGAGCCAGGTTTCTGAAAGGTGTTACTTGGGTTGAACAGGAATCCTCTACCTCTGTTGGACTGCCACTTTCCTGCTGCACCCCTTTTTTTCTGGTCCTGTCTACCCCTTTTGGATATAAACCCTTTCCTCTGAAAAAGGGGCCTTGACTCTGAGGGAAAGCCCTTCTTTCTGTCTGTGGCTTTCTCAAGTATGTCGTCCAAGACAGTGCCAAAGACCCTGTCCCCCTCACACGGGATCCCACATAACTTGTTTTTAGAGGCCGCATCCCCTGCCCACGATCTCAACCATACCGCTCTTCTCGTGGCGTTCGAAAGAGCCGCAGACCTAGCAGCCAATTTTACCGTGTCAGTGGAGGCGTCCGCCAGGAAATTTGCCGCCTGCTTGAGCGTGGGCAGGGAAGCCAGAATATCCTCCCTGGGGGTGCCAGACACTAAATGTTCTTCCAATTGATTCAACCATATACCCATGGACCGGGCTGTATAAGTTGCCGCCACGATAGGTCTAAGTATAGCCGTTGAGGACTCCCAGGACTTTAAGAGTGATTCGCTTTTTTTGTCCATAGGGTCTTTTAGAAGACCCACATCCTCAAAGGGAAGGGCTGATTTTTTTGTAATTTTTGCTACAGGAGCATCGACTTTCGGGCATTTATCCCAGAGGGTAGTGTAGTTTTCTTCCTCCGCAAACGGGTATTTTCTTTTAAAGATATGGGCAACCCCAGGTCTCTTCTCAGGATCCGCCCATTCTTTTTTTAATAAGGGTAGAAATATTAGAATGTAGGGGAAACACTCTTCTTTTTTTCCCCTAATCCCTTAAACATTAAATCCTGAACTGACTTTGGTTGTTTAGATTCCTCTATGTTTAAGGTCGCTCTAATGGTTTTTAGTAGCGAATCCGTTTCTTAAATGGAGCACAAGGGGCGACCAGTATCATCCGATGAATCTTGATCTGATGCTGACAGTAACTCTCCCTCATCCAGCTCCTCCTCCAGCGGGTCAATTTCAGATGCAATGGAGACGGCTGCTACCGAAGTAGAAGGACCCTGACTCAGAGGTTATTCTAGCGTCCACCGCACTGCCCACTTCTTCCTTCACAATTGCTCTTATATTATCCAGAAGAGAAGGAGTTTCTTCTGAAATAATTTTTTCCAGACATCTGGAACATAGCGGCTTCTTGTACCCCGAGGGTCGAGATTTTTTGCATACTGAACATTTCTTCCCCCGCTGAGAAGCCTCCATCTTTTGGGATTCCCTCACCTGGAAGAGGTACATAATATCTATAAGCAACAAGGAGGAAGGGAGGCTGGATGAAAGGAGGACCCCTCACCCTAAGGTGCAATTTAACAGACACCTGTAGTGTGACGCAGGAGTAGGCAAAAAATATATATTTCAGCAAACACCATGTATGCTCCACTGAGGGAGGGAACTTACCGGGCTGACGTTTTTTGCCGAATCTGCAGGTTTGCGCTTGTCCTCCGCTTCACTGGGTGCCGACATGATGCCGCTCTGTGAAGGCACGGGCGTCCACAGGCACTTTCCCTCCCGTTTTTAAACTTGCTTGTGTCTAGGGGGGGGGGGGGGGAGCAGGAAGCCGGAAGACGCGCTGGGGATCTCGGCGTTCACCCAGAGTCTCTGTGCTTTCGCACACGTGACTCGGCCGTCCTCTCGCGAGAACGCGCACAGACGCAGCCCGGGGCCGCCTCCACCGGAGGACTTATGCCTAAGCCCTGGAAGTCACCGCAGTCCCGCAACCCAGGTCTCTACCCAGGGGCCTCTAACATTCACAGGGACCCCTGGGCGTACCGATGAACTTCTTTTCCTGGCGTCTTCATCCGGAGATCTCCACCCATCCCAGAGGGACAGGAAACAACATGAGAAGGTAAGGGGAGGGGACTATTTAAAGATCTCCACGTTGTTTCCTGTCCCTGGGGAGGTGGGGTATTCTCCTATGGTACTGTGCCGCTGTGGAGGCGCCTGGAAAAAAATTGCAGCTGCGAGTGAAGTGTGCTGAACATTGTGTTCCTCTTTGCTCAGTTACAAACTTCGGAGGTATGGATTAGCTATGCATGTTGGTGCGATTCACACTGATGTACATAGAGATTCCCCCCTGCAGTTAAACTGCAGGGAAAAATGTTATACCTGATTTATCATGCTTCGTGATGAATTTGTAACAAACCAAAGTTCTTGAGGAAATTTGGCGAAACGACTGAATTTAATTTTTGAAAACTTCACTCATCTCACTTGTGATGTGACATGTCTTTGCTATTTCTTCTGTTTCATGTTTCACTGTGACGTCAATGTATTTGACCAAATCTACGACAGATTCCTTTGATTTTAAAAATTTGATGCAATTAATTTTGTATACATGCTGTGAACAACAATATATCATTCGAAACATGTAAGCATAAGGATTCACACTTGCCATGTACTATGCCACTACATATTTTAATGGACTGAACAATAAAGCGATTATATTTAAAATTCCCAAGTGCTGTATCTTCAATTACCTTCTGATGCCTGCTACCAGCCAGTTCTCTGCTATCAGTCTGTGTCCT
Source organism: Rhinella marina (assembly GCA_900303285.1). Classification (NCBI taxonomy): domain Eukaryota; kingdom Metazoa; phylum Chordata; class Amphibia; order Anura; family Bufonidae; genus Rhinella; species Rhinella marina. The sequence continues at coordinate 9,511 of ONZH01010271.1, forward strand.
ATTACTTTACTATCCCACAATCACAAACTCAGCTTTGCTAGTCTACATTTAGAAAATCAGCTTTACTAAACTTTAAATATAAACTTGCAACTGTTGATCAAGTACAGGCCGGACCTTGGGGCTACAAGCCTAGGGGTAGGCCTGGCATGACAAGGGGTTTGGAGGGAGTGGAGTTACTGAGTGCCTAAAGGGTTAATAAGTAGCCGGAGGGGGGGGCGGTTAGGGGAGGGGTTACAGTTTTTATAAGGGGTGGCAGGAGCGGGAAAAGGGGCCACTTTGAGAGCATAGCAATTAGTGCAGCAGCCCTTGTCAGAGCTGCTGCAGTACCTTTAGTGCAGGCTGTTCTTCCTCTTCTGCCATGGAATCCGTGGACGCGCTGCTGGAACAGCTCCAGGAGGCAGCGGAGAACAGGGGATGTGAGTGGCTGCAGGCCTCCGTGCAGGGCCTGCTCCCAGGGGTCCGGCGCCAAGTAAGGAGCCCATCCAGGGACCCTCCGGCACACGCCGCAGGTAGGAATACAGGGGCCAGGTGGTCGCGTGCCAGGAGGAATCCTGTTGTCAGGCAGGACCCAGAAAGAACCCAGAGCGGCCCTGAACCGGGGCAGGTGATCGGGCAGCAGCACGTGGCTGGCTCAGAATCGTCTGGAGTTCCGGAGGTGGCAGCCCATAGTGGCGGAGCTGCAGAATTGCAGGCTTCAGCAGCACCAGCAGTGAGACGAGCAGCGCCGCAGGGGTCGGGGGACATGGAGAGTGAGAAGGAAAAGGACGGGGCTAAAGAAAGGTCTAGGGAAGAGCCTCATCTGGGTGACGTGGCAAAAGGGGAAGTATATGTTTGCTTTGAGGGACCGCTGGGGGCCTACTTGAAGCAGGAGGTCAGGGAAAAAAAAAAATGTGGATAGGGGAGTACTTGGACATTTTCTCCTTGCTCCCGCTTGAACGTTTTAATTCGGATAGGAACAGGAAAGAGAATAAAAAGAGAGGACGAGGATAAGCGGCGGTATCGATTGATCCCGCAAACTTTTTCCAATTGGTTGCAGGCGTTCGTGATCCTGGGCAGTGTCATTGGGGAGAAAGCTCCGGAGAATTGTTCCGGGCTTTTGTTACCTGGATGCGATAGGGGAGGCGGGGCAGGGGTGGCTGAGATTTGACTAGCAGTTTCAGCAACGAAAAGCTGTTCGGTCGAATATCCGGTGGGACCATAAGGACATTGGTCTCTGGATGAGGGATATGGCACCAGTGAGAGCGGGGCAGTCCTTTCCAGGGTGCGCAAAAGGGGTTATGCTTCCTGTTCAAAGAGGCTGGATGTAAATATGGGGATAAATGTTCCTCGTGCGGCGGTAACCATGGAGCACAGAAGTGCTTCAGAGGTAGGAAAGGAAAAGGTTGGGGGGGGGGGGGGGATGCGGCTGGAAAAGGGGCGGATGCCAATTCGGGTAGCCGAGATGCTCCCCTTTCTAAAAAAGTACCCAAATGCGGAGGCAGTGGAGTTTTTGTTTTTGAGTTTTCGGGAGGGTTTCCGTATCCCATTTGTTCAGGGGGGGTGTTTGGACGCGGGGGTAAGAACCTGAAGTCAGCAGACGCGTTTCTGGGAGTTGTGGAGTCTGCCATTTGGTCAGTAGAGGAATTGGTTAGTCCGAGCAAGAGTCGGGCACTTGGGTTACGGTGTGGGGACATGGAATTGCTTCATGATAGGGTGATATTTTGTATTAGGAAGTCAAAAACTGATCTGTTAGGTTGGGGGTGTCGGGTGGTTTTATATAAAGTGGATGACTTGGTCACGTGCCCTGTGCAATGTCTTAGAGAGTCTGGGATACACATAGGTGAAGGAGACGGGCCATTGTTGGTTCACGAGGATGGCTCTTTTCTTTCTCGTTTTCAGTTTGTTGCTGTTATGCGGGCGTGTTTGAGGGGCTTGGGTAGGGACCCTTCTTTGTTTGGGGGGTCATTCTTTCTATATTGGTGCGGCCACTGAGGCGGCACGGAGAGGGTTGGGGGATGACGTGATTCATCGCATTGGACGTTGGGAGTCTATTCGTTTCAGGTCTTATGTTCAGCCAGCTTTTGGATGGGGTTAGGGCATGTTATGGGCTTTTCTTTGTGGATTTGTTTTTTATTCTGTGTACTTGCAGGTGGTTCGGCTTGCCTGGTGTGGATTTTAGGTCACTCTTACGTGTTCTGGGGAGCGTTGCTTGCTGCGGTCAGGCAGGACGGCCGGCAGTTAGGTTTTGTGAGACAGGTGGCGGTGATTTGCTGGTTGGGTGTGAGAGGAATGATGTAGAGTCGGGTGTTACCGGAATTCCATCCGTTTGCGAGGTTGGATGCACCACCGGTGGTCCTGGTGCTACACGGAGGTAACGTTTTGGAGGTGCGCCCCTTTAAGGAGCTCACGAAGGACATCAAGTTTGATTTGCTTCGGTTGTGGGCTCAGTTTCTGGGGGTGGTGATGGTCTGGTCAGATATGGTGCCATGCAAGAGTTGGAGGGACGCTAGGTCAGTAGAGAGGCTGAACAAGGCGAGAATAAAAGTTAATAAGGCAGTTGGTCATTTTGTGGTGAGGAATGGGGGTATTGCGGTCCGTCATAGGGACCTGGAAAGGCGTGAGGGGGCATTTTGGAGAAGTGATGGAGTGCATCTGAACGCCGTAGGTACTGACTTGTGGTGTTCTGGGTTGCAGGACGGGATTGAGTTGGCTTTGCGGGTGTGGCAGGACGCAAGGAGGTGAAGTTTCACCTTCCTTGTGTCGTGGTCGGTGGTGGGTCCTTGGAGTTGGTGGCTCTGGCAGGGTGGGGAGGAAGCCTAATGGGGCTCTGGACTCCCCAGGTATTGGTTTCAGGAGTGGGATATGGCGGGTGTCTGCCCACGGCTGTTGCTCATGGTTACTGGGTTCTGCCTCTGTGCTGACGTTTATCGGCTAGAGGTAATTTAAGTTAATCGAAGAGTCGGGGCAGATATTCGTCAGGTTACGGGGCTCCAAGGACCCTTCCCGTGCTGTTATTTATCATGGTTGGTGGTGTATTTTGGTAAGGTTCTAAGGTGGGCCTTCATGTGGGAAGGCCTTGGGTTGGTTGGTTGGTTATTTATTATTTATGTTATTTATTATATTTATGTTTAACCCCTTCAATCCCGGGCCTGTTTTCACCTTCCTGACCAGGCCTTTTTTTGCAAATCTGACATGTGTCACTTTATGTGGTAATAACTTTGGAATGCTTTTACTTATCCAAGCCATTCTGAGATTGTTTTCTCATCACATATTGTGCTTCACGACAGTAGTAAATTTGTGGCAAAATATTTCATTTTTATTTTGTAAAAAATACCAAATTTACAAAAAATTTGGAAAAATTAGCAAATTTAAATTTCTCTACTTTCAAAATATATAGTAATACATCCAAAAATAATTATTTTACATTCCCCATATGTCTGCTTTATGTTGGCATCATTTTACTTTTTTGGGACGTTAGAAGGCTTAGAAGTTTAGAAGCCATTTTTCAAATTTTCAACAAAATTTCCAAAACCATTTTTTTTAAGCACCAATTCAGATATAAAGTGATTTTGAGTGGCTTACGTAATGGAAACCACCCATAAATGACCCCATTTTAGACACTACACCCCTCAAATTATAAAAAAAACTGCTGTTACAAACTTTGTTAACCCTTGGTGTTCCACAAGAATTAATGGAAAATGGAGGTGAAATTTCAAAATTTCACTTTTTTGGTACATTATTCATGTAAATTTTTTTCTTGCAAAACAACAAGGGTTAACAGCAAACTAAACCTCAATATACATTACTCTGATTCTGCAGTTTACAGAAAATACCCCATATGTGGTGGTAAACGTCTCTATGGGTTTGCGGCAGTGGTCAGAAGGAAAGGAGCGCCATACGGATTTTGGAGGCCGATTTTGCTAGAATGGTTTTTAGGCACCATTTTATAATTGAGAGACCCTGACGTACCCCTACAGTGGAAACCCTCAAAAAGTTACCCTATTTTGGAAACTACACCCTTCAAAGAATATATTAAGGGAGGTACTGGCCACTTTGACCCGCTAAGCGTTTTACAGAATTTGGAAACACTTGGCTGTGAAAATGAAAAATTTCATTTCTTCCAATAAAATGTTGCTTTAGCCCCAAATTTTTCATTTTCACAAGGGGTAACAGGAGAAAGGCACCCCATAAGTTGTTCCACATTTTCTCCTGAATACAGCAACACCCCATATGTGGTGGTAAACTGCTGTGGTGGCACATGGCAGGACATGGAGCGCCATATGGATTTTGCAGCACAGATTTTGATGGATTGGTTTGCGGGAGCCATTGATTTTTATTTTTTTGAGTTAGTCTTATGTGGGGGCTCATTTTTTGCGGGATGAGGTGAAGTTTTCATTGGTACCATTTTGGGGTACATAAGACTTTTTGATCGCCTGCTATTATACTTTTTGTGAGGCAAGGTGAAAAAAAAAAAAAGGCTGTTATGGCATAGTTTTTAAACATTTTTTACAGCATTTACCTGGGGGGCCATCTCATGTAATATTTTTATAGAGCAGGTTGTTACAGACACGGCGATACCCAATATGTAAAACATTTTTATTTTTGGAAAGTTTTACACATTAGATGCATTTTTTAACAGAATAAAATGTTTTTTGTGTTGCTATTTTCTGAGAGCCATATTTATTTATTTTTTTTGGGCGATTGCCTCAGGTAGGGTCTACATTTCTGCGGGACGAGATGACGGTTTGATTGGTACCATTTTGGGGTATATACGCCTTTTTAATCGCCTGCTATTACACTTTTTGTAAGGGAAGGTGACCAAAACAGCCTTTTTTTTTTTTCTTTTACTGTGTTCACCTGGCGGGTGGATCATGTGATATTTTTATAGAGCCAGTCGATATGGACGCGGCGATACCCAATACGTCTTTTTTTTTCACTATTTTTTACAATTTTTTTTAATATTTTGTAAAAAGGACGCTTTTTTTGGAACTTTTTTTTTTTTTTACACTTTTTTAACTTTTGGAGTCTGATCCCCTTTACAATGCATTACAATACTTCTGCATTGTAATGCATTGGCTGGAAGTGTATTACACACAGTAATACACTTCCAGCTTACTGCCTGTGAGATCCAGGGGGCTGGATCTCACAGGCTTCTGTAGATAGCAGCCGGATGCCTAAGGAAGGCATCTGGCTGCTATCTAAGCCATCGGGTCCCAGTCACAGCAGCGCGGGGACCCGATGGACACCCCTTCCGACCGCATCGCATGTGCCGTGGTCAGCGCTGACCGCGGCACATGAAGGGTTAATACGCCCGCATCGGTGTTTTCACCGATGCGGGCGTACGCAGCAGGGGTCCGGCTACTGGGAACAGCCGGCCCCCCGCAGCTGATCGGGCGGGCGTAGCTCCTGCACCCGCCCGATCAGCGCGCCGTAGTGCTACGGCGCTGGTCGGAAAGTTACTTCCCGCAGCGCCGTACATGTACGGTGCTGGTCGAGAAGGGGTTAATAAGTGGCTGCTGTGGCCAATAAAATCGACTTACAGAGTTGTGTCCTTATTGGGTTTGGGGGGTAAATCATGGGATGGAGAACGACTCGACAATACGCTGGTCATGGACTGCTTGGTTATCTTGGTGTTTGCCAGTGTTCGCTTACAATTTATTTTTTCCATAACTACTGCATCTGGCTGTCCACTGTTTGCAACCCAAGGATCCACAATGCTAACTAGTGTTGAGTGAATCGAAGCTGACGAAGTGGAATTTGATCCGAATTTCCTCATACTTCGTGGTAACAAATCGATTTTTTCCAAAAATGGTGACGTGTTACAAAGTGAAAGTAAGAAGCCCGGGAACAAGAGATCTTCCATCATGCCTTGCAGCCAGCCAATCCGCAGCTTGCCAGCGCCTGCGCTTGCCAGCCCTATAAAACTCTCATCCTACCTGGTCTCCGCCATTTTACTGTGAAATGATAGCAGGGAAAGACACGACATGTGTTAGGGATAGTGATTAAAAAAAGACTTTAATTATAAAGTATTGGATAGGAGTAGTTCAGGGACAGCGCAGGTAAAGTGTTGGAAGACTTTATATATACACGCTATAGGGAATGTGCAGGGACTAATTGAACAGTGTCCCCCTTGGTTAGAAGGTAAGCAATTCTATTACACTTTAATTCACTAATTCGGGTGAAAAGCTGTCTAATACTACTGCTATTGTGGTGTTCACATTATAGATAAGAAATTATATAGATAAGAAATTCTAGAACGCCTTGATTCTCTAATTGGGGTAAAATAAATAAATAAAAAAAATAATAATAATAAATCGGTCTAATGCTACCGCTATATTACACTTACTGTACAGTATGTCTGACAGACAGGTGCCAGGACCTTCCAAGGTAATGGGTAGTGGCAAAAATGTTTCTGGAGGTGGCAGAAGTAGCAGCAGTCATAGCAGTAGTCATTAACAGGCCAGAGCTACCAGTATCATCCAGCGGCCATGTTTTGACCAGCAACCCAGCCGTCCTTGGATGGATGACTCAGTCTTCAACATCATATCAACTGACATCAGACACCGCCAGCAGGAGTCAGTGGGTTCCTCTGACACCACGCTTAGTTTTTGTGGCCCAGGAACAAGCTCTGTGCCACCACCTGTCCTGAACCCGCCTCTCATTTTCTGTTCCTTCTGCTCGGGAAGTATTGTATGCTTCCAGCTCTGCTCTTCAGTGGGGACAAGCTTATTGAGGACAGTCAGCAGCTACTGCCCCGCCCATATTTGGAGGATAGATTCACCGCTTACTCCTGTAGGCGGGCAAGTAGCAATGATGAGAGTGACATGGGAGCAGGTGTTGCAAGCGGTCAGGCACACAGCCACGAGACTGGCAAGGGTGACATTAGTGGCGTGCAGACAGTAGCTGATGACTATGTAGCCAATCGCACATGGGAGCTGGGTGAAGAGGGGGCTTCATCATCATCATCATCATGTAGTTGCACATTAGCCAGTGGGTGAGCCAGCAGGGTGAAAGCATGGCCATGAGTAAGCAGGATGGCAGCAGTGTGAGATCTTGAGTCAAACATGCCCAGGGTAGACTCTGCTGCTCAGGAGCCTACTTGTTCAGAAACAACTAGCAGTGCACGGGTTTATGGAGAGGAAGAGATAGAACAGCCATCTTGGCAAGAGCTTGAAAGAGGTCCAGAAGCTGTTTGTGAAGAGAATCCGTTGTCATCCAGATGTGGGAGAACCCTTCGGTGACCAGAACTACAGCCAAGTGAAGCTGATCGCTGCAACCCAGAATTGATTTATTGTGTATGCCTGTTCCAGTGGGGAAGCCCTGCTGCGGTTGGTTCGGAACAGGCATACACTATACTTCCCTTAAAGTCCTGATGCTTAGGACATTCCTGTGCAGCGCTCCCAGCTGCCCCCCCCCCTCCCTCATGCCGCACTGCTGCTTCTGGACGAGGGGGACCTGTGCAGCGCGGCAAAAGAAGGGAGAAGAAGTTCATACTCAATGGCTTTTTTGATAACATTGTCAGGCGTTTCCCTGACTGTATTGTTATTTCTACTTACCGCCTGATGTATCTGTATCTCATGTATACTTTCCAAAATGGGGTCACTTCTTGGGGTTTTTAAATTTCTGGAGACACCTAAAATCCAGGTCTGCCAATTCAGGCCTGCCTGCAAAATCCATATTTTGCTTTTTCTATTCAACACCCTGCTATTCACTAATACTGCAGGAATTGAGCAAATCTAGAGTAATCAGGAAGAAATGAATAACAAATAACGGGGTGCGTTTTCTCCAATTTCCCCTTGTGAAAGTGAGAAATTTGGGCCTAAATTCACTTTTACTAGTAAAAAATGTAATTTTTCATTTTCACAGTCAAGTGTTTCCTAATTCTATGAAACACCTTTGGGGTCAAAGTGCTCACTACATGCCTTGAAAGACTCCTCGAAGGGTGTAGTTTCCAGAATGGGGTCACTTTTTGGGATTTTGTACAGTAGGGGTGCATCACATATAGACATATGGAGAATGTTGTCTGAACTGTTTGATTAGGTATTACTGTCTGAAACATAGAAAATGTTGATGAGTTTGAATGATTTTTTCCAAATTTTAAGTAAATTTTGATGTTTTTCCCAAATAAAGGAAAAGATTTGACTCAAATGTATCACTTACATAAAGTACAATTTGTCACAATTATTTTTGTGCAAAAATAGATCTGGGCAGGTAGGTGAAAAGAGGTCTAGTGTAGGAGGGGTTAAAGAGGACCTGTAATAAAATGTAGTACAATCTGTTATAGAGCAGAAGGAGATGAACAGATTGATATATAGTTTTGTGTTTGATATCTTTACTCAATTTTTTAATCCACTGCATTACACTACACTACAGATTAAAGATGAGCGAATAATGCAAAATTTTATTCGCCTAACTTTTCCTAAGATTCGTATATTTGACGAATAGATTCATTGAATTTGCGTACAAAATATACGTAATTATATGGCTTTTAGCGAACATTCGTGCAGTAATAACCAACGTTCAGGTAAAAAAGGTACGCATGAGCGTACAAATTGCGTACGAAAATTACGGGCTTTGCTGGAGAGGAATGCTGGAGCAGGAGGAATGCTCTGACTCGGACCCCTGGCTACATATGGATACTGTTTCAGCAGATCATCCGGCTGAGACTGAGATGAGCGTGCCATCCACTCCACTACCTCATCCACTTTTTCCTCCACTACAATTTTGTGCCTTGGTGGGTTAGCCTAGATCAGAGATCTCAAACTCGTGGCCCTACAGATGTTGTAAAACTACAACTTCCATCATGCCAGGAGAGCCTACAGCTATTGGGGCATGCTGGGAGGTGTAGTTTTGCAACAGCTGGAGGGCCACGAGTTTGAGATCCCTGGCCTAGATGCTCCAACTACAGGTCCTTTGGCACTACTGCCCTGTGCCACCTTTAAGAGCTCGAGGTCTGGCTGGAACTGGACCCCTTTTGCTTATCCATTCCAGACATTTTTCAGTTCACTCTGTGGCCCTGCAGCTGGTCTTTGTCCCTGTCTCTCCCTATCTCGCTCTCCCTGCCTGATTAATTACTAGCCCTGAACTGGCCCTGCACTATCCCTGATATGTGTAATATGGATTCCCGGAGCAATTACGCCCCAATTTTCACAAAACAGGTCTCAGAGTCTCAGAACTTCACACACAATGCTTTTGCTCATCTCAGCAGTCGCAGCAGAAGTGATGTGTCACTGGCTTACCGAGCCTGAGCCAATCAGAGCAAGCCCTGCCCACTAGATCAGGTGACTGCTTTCTTCCTGGGCTTTTGCGAACGATAAACGACCAGTAAAAGTTCGCTAATGAATTGAATTCGTACGCAACAGTGTATAGAGTAACTTATACATAGCAAAAGCATATAATTTATAGGATAACTACATAGCGAATGCGTACAAAGCCAAAGCGAAACACCTAATATTCGGATTCGCTTCGCAGCTGATAATTTCCAAGGTTCAATACGAATCAATGAATTGGCGAATAGATTCACTCATCTCTACTAGAGATGAGCAAATCGAAGTTGCCGAAGTGTGCTTATTGCAGGGAGAGACATCAGCAGGCGTTAGGGACAGTGCTAGGAAAGACTTTAAAACTCTTTTTTAGGCTCCATTCACACGTCCTGTTTTTCTTTCCTGATTCGATCCTGATCCTGATCTGGATCCATTCATTTCAATGGGTCCTGAAAAAATCAGGATCGAATCAGGAAAGAAAAACAGGACGTGTGAATGGACCCTTAGCTGAATAGAAGTTCAGGGAAAGCTCATTAGAAGTGTAGGGAAAGAATAGGGAGAAATTATTCCACACTATAAAATGAGGACAGGGTCCAACAGTAGAGATGAGCGAGTAGTGAAATATTCGAAAGTTCGAAATTCGATTCGAATAGACTGCGAAATTCGACTATTCGACCGGATATCGAATCCCATTATAGTCTATGGGAAAAAAATGCTCGCCACTTGGAAATCTCAATTCGACCACTTGGAGGTCACCAAGTCCACCCTGGAACCTCAGAAAAGGATGCCAACACTGCTGGAATGCAACTGGGACAGCAGGGGAAGCATGTCTGGGTGCATATAACGCGCCCAAGTCGCACTATTACGCCACTATCACAGCCTCTCAACAATACACTCCAAACACAATCTAACCTCTCTGTAAAGTGAGACCATACAAGGAAACCTTCTTTCCTCTACATTGCCATGGACCCCAAGCCAAACTAGACAAAAAAAAGATGAAATTCTGCACCCCTTAAAATCACGTTGCATATGACAACCACAGATGGCATAGGCAAGGGGGAAGCAAATAGACCCCACCCCTAATTGTCATTGTGTGTGTGTGTGAGATGTGGTCAGACATGTTCTTCTTTAAAATGGTAAAAACAACTCAAACACATGCAGAAGCCTTAAAATGCCCAAATTGTTGGCGGCTTGAGATGTCAGTGACCCGACCTTGGCCCAGTTGTCATGTCTAGCAGGTAAAGCAGTGGGGATGTTGAGGGATGCGTAGGACGCGCAAAAGGCAGGCAGAGGCCGTGGGCTGGCCAGAGGCTCATGGAAAATTTCTGTGGCGGCCCAAGAGGTGACACCTCTTAAAAATTATGTGGGGCCCAAGAGGTGAGACCTCTTAAAATTATGTGGAGGCCCAAGAGTTGACACCTCTTAAAAATTATGTGGAGGCCCAAGAGGCGAGACCTCTTAAACATTTTGCGCAGGCCCAAGAGGTGAGACCTCTTTAAACATTTTGTGGAGGCCCAAGAGGTGAGACCTCTTAAAAATTATGTGGAGCCAAGAGGTGAGACTCTTAAAAATTATGTGGAGGCCCAAGAGTTTGACACCTCTTAAAAATTATGTGGAGGCCCAAGAGGTGAGACCTCTTAAACATTTTGTGGGAGGCCCAAGAGGTGAGACCTCTTAAACATTTTGTGGAGGCCCAA
>ONZH01010272.1:0-40141 GCA_900303285.1 Rhinella marina
CTTTAGCAATGGCATGTATTAAATATTTGATGATATCTACTGGAACTGAGTTATTCAGTGAAATGTATCTTTATTGAGCCATTTTTTTAATTTCTTTTGAACTGCTACTGAGAAGGCCACACATGGTCAATTTGGGGTTTGTACTACCGGACCCATACTGAGTGGTCATCCCCTGCTCCTGGGGAAAACTCCTCCTTAAGGTTGGAGCTACAAAGATAAAACGTAAATTTAGCTTATATTTTGATGACAGAAGGTCCACCCATTACACTTTTTATTTTACCTACCTTCTACCTCGGGAAGTTGGGCTGGTGGTCGGTCCTCTCTCACTGGGGTGCAGCAGCTGTCAAAAATCATTAAATAATGGCATTACATTCAACTCTAAAGAACAGTTGTAACTTCTGATGTTGATACATGTGAATAGTTTGGGGCTGGATCCCATTCCTAACCACTAGTGCTCTTATATCACTGCAGCTGCACTCCCACGTAGCCTGGATTAAAAATAAATTAAATATGTTTACACTTACTAGAAGCTGAAGGTACTGTAGGGGCCGTCTGGGCATGACACTGACGGTGATGTCGTTGACGTTGCTCTGCAACATAAATCCGTACACAATTGTTATGATGACCATTTTTAATACTAACACTGTATTCTACTACGAAGATATTATGGGTGACAGGGGGGCCATATCCATTTTTTCTTCTAAATGGTTATTTATCGCAATATATATCGCTATCGCGATAAATTTCTTAATATCGTTAACGTGGGAATATTTTTGATATCGCCCACTTACATTAGCTGTAGCATGAGCACGTCTGTGAGTCTGTGTGTAGGAGGAGGAAGCGCTAACTATGAAGGGACATATATCTAAGGGTACTTTCTTTCACACTAGCGCATTTGCCTGACACAAACGGGAGAACGGCCAGCCCCATTAACAATAATGGGGGACGGCGCTGATCTGGCAAGAACGCCGGGAATTGACAAGACAAATACTGCAGAACAGCCTGCAGGATCACCACCACATATGTGAAAGTAGCCTAAGGCAAATTACTGTGAAGGGGCACGTATCTGAGAATACCTTCACTTGTTTGGGTCGAGAAAATTGCTGCAGCGCACTATACTCGCCCATGTTGTCCTTCTATACGGTTTTTATTATTGGCACTGGTATATATACAATACAGTACACTCATTTTTAACATGTTTTTACTTTTCAAATATTTTGTTAATCACCCTGTCGTATCTCTGAGCGGATCTCAGTAAGCCGTTCTGGGCACTTGAACTTTAAATCGGACCATTTCCGCTGGATCTGGCCCGGGGTCCACATAGTGTCAAATCGATGGTGCAAGCCTCGGATCACCTGCGGCGCTTTCCTTCTTCTGCTGGTTTGGGTGTCGCATACCTCCCAACCGTCCCGGATCCAGTGGGACAGTCCCAGATTGCAGTGGCTGTTCCGTTGTCCCGGAAGGGGGAGGTATGTCCCGCTTTCAGCTGTCTCTGCTTCGATAGGAGGCAGAGACAGCTGATGGTGAAGCAGAGAGCCATCAGCTCCCCACACCATTCACCTCTGCCTCCTTCCCCCACTTTGTAGTAACCTCCTCAGGGGTTGGGGGGGGGAGGCTGTAGAGGACTTGGTTCGTCCTCCGTAGTGGCTAGAATGGAGTTGCTTGAAGGAGGTCTGTGATGTCACTGGTCACATGCTTCTTCACGGTCACATGACCAATCCCGACTGCAGGAGCTTGTTGAAGGAGGAGGGGCTGTGTGTGCCTGCCAGCAGCCCAGTGATGGAGGATGTGCTGCCTTCCTGGAGGTCACAGAGCTTCATGGGGAGCAGGTAAGGGGCAGCAAATGGAACTGATACTGTATATGAGGGGGCAGGTGGAATACTCAGGGGCAGTGAAGTTCAAATGGAGTGGAGTCTGGGGCAATTACAGGGGTTTATAGTACTGATCTGGGTGTATTCTGGGGCCATGGGGGGCTTTATGGGGTGTAAATCTGTGAGGGGGGCATGTGGTGTATTCTGGGGGCCATAGGGGGGCTTTAAAGGGTATAAATCTGTGAGGGGGGTATATGGTGTATTCTGGGGGACATGGGGAAGATCTGAGGGGGAGCTTTATTGGGTGTAAATTATCCGTGTACTGTGATATCACTGTGGTTATTATCCCTGTACTGTGACATCACTGTGGTTATTATCCCTGTACTGTGACATAATTGTGGTTATTATCCCTGTACGGTGACATCACTGTGTTTATTATCCCTGTACGGTGACATCACTGTGGTTATTATCCCTGTACGGTGACATCGCTATGTTTATTATCCCTGTACGGTGACATCGCTGTGTTTATTATCCCTGTACGGGTTCGGCATATTGCGGACCGGATTGACAGATTGCTGGGTGGGGCTGGGGAAGACCCGGCGGTCATGGTACATGTTGGCACCAATGACAAAGTCAGGGGGAGATGGAAGGTCCTTAAAAATGATTTTAGGGAACTAGGTGAGAAGCTAAAGTCCAGGACCTCCAAGGTAGTGTTTTCAGAAATACTACCAGTGCCACGAGCGTCACTAGAGAGACAACGGGAGATTAGGGAGTTAAATAAGTGGCTCAGAGGCTGGTGCAGGAAGGAAGGGTTTGGGTTCATGGAGAACTGGGCCGACTTCTCTGTCGGCTACAGACTCTACAGTAGGGACGGGCTGCACCCTTAATGGGGAGGGTGCAACTGCCCTGGGGGAAAAAATGGTTAGACGGCTGGCGGAGCTTTTTAAACTAGGATCTGGGGGGAGGGTGGGTGACCATACTAATAAGGGGGTAGATAGTGTAGATAGAGAGTGGGTCATAGGAAGGAAAAATGGGGGGTTAGTGGGGCTGGGGTTAGTAAGGAATGTAGGGGAGAAGACTGTGCAAAACAACAACCAAAGTAACCCAAGAAGCCCGGATATTCATTTCATAAGTAATAGTAAATTGACAAACGGGGTAAAAAATATACAAAGACCTCTTAAGTGTATGTACACTAATGCCAGAAGCCTAACTAATAAAATTGGCGAACTGGAATTAGTGATGTGTGAGGAGGACTGTGACATAGTGGGAATAACTGAGACATGGCTGGATGATACCTATGACTGGGCAGTTAATGTACAGGGTGACAATCTTTTTAGAAAGGATCGTCAAAACCGGCGAGGGGGAGGGGTCTGCCTTTATATAAAGTCCTGTCTAAAGCCCACAATCCGGGAAGATATAAGTGAGGGACATGAAGATGTGGAGTCACTGTGGGTAGAAATAAACAGAGCCAAAAACAATAATAAAATACTAAAAGGAGTTTATTATAAACCACCTAATATATCAGAGACCACAGAAAATCAATTTCTAAATGAAATAGACGAAGCGGCAAATCAGAATGAGGTTGTTATTATGGGGGACTTCAACTACCCAGATATAGACTGGGAAACTGAAACCTGTACATCTCATAAAGGAAACAGGTTCTTGACAATAACCAAAGACAATTACCTTTCCCAACTGGTTCAGGACCCGACTAGAGGGACGGCCATACTGGACTTAGTATTAACCAATAGACCTGACAGAACAACAGATGTGCAGGTTGGGGGACACCTGGGTAACAGTGACCATAAAATAATAACCTTTAAATTGTCATTAAAAAAAGCATTTCTTCAGGGAGGAACAAAAATACCAAAATTCAAAAATGCAAAATTTAGCCATCTAAGAGAGGCCATAGGTCTAACTAACTGGGACAAAATCCTCAAAAATAAAAATACAGCCACAAAATGGGATATTTTTAAAAGCATCCTAATATCTAATTGTGAGAGGTACATACCGTATAGGAATAAAATGATAAGAAACAAGAAAAAAACAATGTGGATAAATAGAACTGTAAAAAAAGCAATAAATGACAAAAAGAAAGCATTTAAATCACTAAAACAGGAGGGGAGCAAGGAAGCATTGAAAAACTATAAGGAAAAAAATAGAATTTGTAAAAGACAAATAAAAGCAGCTAAACTAGAGACTGAAAGACTAATTGCTAAAGAGAGTAAAACTAACCCTAAAATGTTCTTCAATTATATAAATACTAAAAAGTATAAATCTGAAGGTGTCGGCCCCTTACAGAGTAGTGAGGGGGGAGTAGCAGAGAGCGATGAGGAGAAAGCAAAACTCTTAAATATTTTTTTCTCCACTGTATTCACTGAGGAAAATAAACTGTCAGATGAAATGCAGAATATAAAAGTGAATTCCCCTTTAAAAGTGGCCTGTCTGACCCAGGAAGAAGTACTGGGGCGTCTTAAAAAGATTAAAATAGACAAATCGCCAGGACCGGATGGCATACACCCACGTATCCTAAGAGAATTAAGTAATGTCATTGCCAGACCCTTATACTTGATATTTAAGGACTCTATACTGACAGGGAGTGTTCCACAGGATTGGCGCATAGCAAATGTGGTGCCAATATTCAAAAAGGGTCCAAAAACAGAGCCCGGGATCTATAGGCCGGTAAGTTTAACATCTGTAGTGGGTAAACTGTTTGAGGGTTTTCTAAGAGATGCTATCTTGGAGTACCTCAATGAAAATAAGCAAATAACTCCATATCAGCATGGCTTCATGAGGGATCGGTCATGTCAAACCAATTTAATCAGTTTCTATGAGGAGGTAAGTTCTAGACTTGACCGCGGGGAATCAATGGATGTCGTATATCTGGACTTCTCCAAAGCATTTGACACGGTACCACATAAAAGGTTAGTATATAAAATGAGAATGCTTGGCCTTGGAGAAAATGTCTGTATGTGGGTAAGTAAATGGCTCAGTGATAGAAAACAGAGGGTGGTTATTAATGGTACATACTCAGATTGGGTCACTGTAACTAGTGGGGTACCACAGGGGTCAGTATTGGGCCCTATTCTCTTCAATATATTTATTAATGACCTTGTAGAAGGCTTGCACAGTAAAATATCAATTTTTGCAGATGACACTAAACTGTGTAAAGTAATTAACACAGAAGAGGATAGTACACTGCTACAGATGGATCTGGATAGACTGGAGGCTTGGGCAGAGAAGTGGCAGATGAGGTTTAACACTGACAAATGTAAGGTTATGCATATGGGAAGGAATAACGCAAGTCACCAGTACATACTGAATGGTAAAACATTGGGTAACTCTGACATGGAAAAGGACCTAGGAATTTTAGTGAACAGCAAACTAAGCTGCAGAAACCAGTGTCAGACAGCTGCTGCCAAGGCCAATAAGATAATGGGTTGCATCAAAAGGGGCATAGATGCCCGTGATGAGAACATAGTCCTGCCACTTTACAAATCACTAGTCAGACCACACATGGAGTACTGTGTACAGTTCTGGGCTCCTGTGAACAAGGCAGACAGAGCAGAGCTGGAGAGGGTTCAGAGGAGGGCAACTAAAGTCATAGCTGGAATGGGTGGACTACAGTACCCAGAAAGATGATCAAAATTAGGGTTATTCACTTTAGAAAAAAGACGACTGAGGGGAGATCTAATAACTATGTATAAATATATCAGGGGTCAGTACAGAGATCTCTCCCATGATCTCTTTATCCCAAGGACAGTAACCATGACGAGGGGACATCCTCTGCGCCTGGAGGAAAGAAGGTTTGTTCACAAAAATAGAAGAGGATTCTTTACGGTAAGAGCAGTGAGACTATGGAACTCTCTGCCCGAGGAGGTGGTGATGGTAAGTTCAGTAAAAGAGTTCAAGAGGGGCCTGGATGTATTTCTGGAGGGTAATAATATTACAGGTTATAGTTACTAGATATGGGTTGTTGTTGATCCAGGGAGTAATTCTGATTGCCTGATTGGAGTCGGGAAGGAATTTTTTCCCCTAAAGTGAGGAAAAATTGGCTTCTACCGCACAGGGGTTTTTTGCCTTCCTCTGGATCAACTCGTAGGAAAACAGGTCGAACTGGATGGACAGATGTCTTTTTTCGGCCTTATAAACTATGTTACTATGTTACGGTAGCATCAGTTTTCATTATCCCTGTACTGTGACATCACTGTGTTTATTATCTCTGTACTGTGACATCACTGTGTTTATTATCCGTGTACTGTGACATCACTGTGTTTATTATCCCTGTACTGTGACATCACAGTGTTTATTATCCCTGTATGGTGACATTGCTGTGTTTATTATCCCTGTACGGTGACATCGCTGTGTTTATTATCCCTGTACTGTGACATCACTGTGTTTATTATCCCTGTACGGTGACATCACTGTGTTTATTATCCCTGTACGGTGACATCACTGTGTTTATTATCCCTGTACGGTGACATAGCTGTGTTTATTATCCCTGTACTGTGACATCGCTGTGTTTATTATCCCTGTACGGTGACATCACTGTGTTTATTATCCCTGTACGGTGACATCACTGTGTTTATTATCCCTGTACGGTGACATCACTGTGTTTATTATCCCTGTACTGTGACATCGCTGTGTTTATTATCCCTGTACTGTGACATCGCTGTGTTTATTATCCCTGTACGGTGACATCGCTGTGTTTATTATCCCTGTACGGTGACATCGCTGTTTATTATCCCTGTACGGTGACATCACTGTGTTTATTATCCCTGTACGGTGACATCACTGTGTTTATTATCCCTGTACTGTGACATCACTGTGTTTATTATCCCTGTACGGTGACATCACTGTGTTTATTATCCCTGTACGGTGACATCGCTGTGTTTATTATCCCTGTACGGTGACATCGCTGTATTTATTATCCCTGTACGGTGACATCACTGTGTTTATTATCCCGTATAGTAAGGGGACTGGGTGATTAGCTTATAGTGGGTGGAGTTAGGGGCATGGCCTAGAGCTGAAAAAATTTGCCGCGACGTGCTACGCGCGCCGCACAATATGTCCCTCTTTTTCTCTTTATAAAGTTTGTGAGGTATGGTGTCGGTGTGTTCCATCGTAATTCTGGCGGTCCATCAGCTTGATCATGTATTTAAGCCCTCCAGAGCTACATGCTGAAGAACGCCTGGATGCCATTTTGAAAACTTCGCTCTGCCTCTGAGGACTGCACGCCGTGGCCTAGCGTGCGTATTACACAATCGTGAGACAATAGTATGATAAGGATTCGTACGCACTTTGTACGCTCATGCGTACATATTCACTTAAGTAGCATACCTTTAACAACTGTATGTTCGTTATTTACTCGGAAATGTTTGCATAACACGACCAGAATAACGAATATTTTTTAACACAACTTCGTCCGAATAAATTTGTATAAAGAACGAATCTTTTTATAAATTCGACGAACATTCGCCAAAGCGTCTCTTAGAAGATTCACGCATCACTATTGTGTATGAAATATCATGTGCTGGAAACCATTGACAGAGTTTACTAGATAAAATCCAGCATACACACATAGTACATTCTCATATAGATCATCTTAGGCCTTTTTCATATGAGCATGACAGATTAGGCCCGGATGCATTCAGTGAAACTCGCACAGTTTTGTAAGCAAGTTCAGTCAGTTTTGTCTGCAATTGCATTCAGTTTTTTCCGTGCAGGTGTAACGCGTTTTGATGCGTTTTTCACACGCATAATAAAAACCTGAAGCTTTGAAAACAACATCTCTTAGCAACCATCATTTAAAAACGGTTTTCACTGAAGCCCCATTCACTTCTATGGAGCCAGGGCTTCATGAAAAAAGCAGAATATAGGACATGGTGCATTTTTCACGCAATGCAGAACTGATGCTTGAAAAAAACGCTCAAGTACACAGACCCATTGAAATGAATGGGTCAGGATTCAGTGCGGGTGCGATCGCGCTTTTCACGCAGGCCTGGCTCCAGTGGTCCAGTGGCTTATCAATGGTCTTGTATGTCTTCCATTTTCTAATTATTGCTCCCTCAGTTGATTTCTTCACACTAAGCTGCTTGCCTATTGCAGATTCAGTCTTCCCAGCCTGGTGCAGGTCTACAATTTTGTTTCTGGTGTCCTTCGACAGCTCTTTGGTCTTCACCATAGTGGAGTTTGGAGTGTGACTGTTTGAGGATGTGGACAGGTGTCTTTTATGCTAATTAAAAGTTCAAACAGGTGCCATAAATACTTATTTTCCACCATAATTTGCAAATAAATTCTTTAAAAATCAGACAATGTGATTTTCTGGATTTGTTTTCTCATTTTGTTGTTCAATTACAGGCCTCTCTCATCTTTTTAAGTGGGAGAACGTGCACAATTGGTGGCTGACTAAATACTTTTTTTTTTTTCCCCACTGTATATGGACTGCTACAACATGGATTAAAGGCACACTTTTTTCATCTTTATCTTGATGGTGCTTGCTCCATTTTTTCTTTTTTTATTGTTTGGGAGCTGTTGGACTAAGCTTCTGTAGAGGCATGCACTAGTGATTGACTTTATTGTGATTTTGCAGGGAGCTGTACCCTTTTTTGAATTATGCTATAGTCAGTTAGAGAAAAGTGACGCATTTCTTTAAAGAGACATCTTGACCTGTTCACTACTGCAGCCTTGGAACCTGTAAGTTAGAAAGCCTATCACTGTAGAAAATTGCATAAGAACTGTCAGTCCATGCATGCTGAACTGTGACTAATGTACCTGAACTCAATTGTTCATTAAAGAACCATTTTGCTGTAAAATTGACCTCATTTCTTTTGCTATAATACTGAAGCAATATCTTCAGCTGCCAAGAGACCCTGCCTTCAACTTCACAGTAATCCACCTACACCAAAGGCTGCTCAAACCACTACCAGGCAGGAGAACCTCAATGTTGCCCTTGATCAGATTGGAACCTAGGACCCCAGCTGTGCAAGGCACCATTGCTAACCACTGAACCATCATACTACAGCGTGTATAAGGTCTTAGGTTTCAATCTGACCAAGGAAATCAGGAAATCAATCTGACCAAGGAGAACCCCAATATTAGGGTATGTCCAGAAGGGAGTAAAAGATGTGCTCTTCCCATCACTGCACAGCCCAGGGAGCATCCGAATGGAGTACAACCAGGGGCGTAGCTAAAGGCTCATGGGCCCTGGTGCAAGAGTTCAGCTTGCCCCCCTTCCCCCAGCGCTGGTGCACCTAGCTTTTCTGCCGGCCAAGTCAAAAATTGAACCCCCCCCATGCCAAATTCTCACCCTAACCTTTTCCCTCCTAACATTACGTGTATCACTACAGAACATACAGGGTAAGGCTACATTCACACAACAGTTGTTTTTGCGGCCTCCGATCTGCATATTTTGCGGCTCAGATGCGGACCCATTCACTTCAATGAACACTGTGTGCTGTCCGCATCTGTATGTCCATTCCTATTTTTGTTCATTTGCGGACAAGGATAGGCATTGTTACAGTGGATCTGCAAAAAAAAAAAAAAAAAACGATGCCATACGGAACATCATCCTTTTTTTGCGGATCCGCAATTTGCAGACTGCAAAACACAATGTTCACGTGAATGTAGCCTAATACAGCGCCCCATACCTCTTACATCCAGTATAATACAGCGCCCCCCTACCTCTTACATCCAGTATACAGTAATACAGCGCCCCATACCTCTTACATCCAGTGACGTCTCCTCTGATGTAGATCTTCTCTTTCCTCATCTTCTCCTTTCAGACCAGACGCCATTTTTCAGCCATTTCTCATCTCTGCAGTTTGACAGAAAAAAATCTTAGTTTACTACTTTTCCATCATCCTCCCATCTTCTGGACAAATCATCCTACCACCCCCAGTACTGTGCCACTAGTACCACACAGATAGTGCCCTTCAATAATTATGGGCACACAGTGTCCTAAAATAACTGCGCCCAGCAAATAGTGTCCCGTAATAGTGTGAACATAACATCCCCCAGAAATAACTGCGCTGATACTGTGCCAGGGTGCCCCCCACAGTAATAGTGCCCCCAAAGTCCCAACTAATAATTCTCTGCCAGAGTGCACTTGTTAGTAATAGTGCCCTCAACAGTACTAATGTCCCCACTGTGCCCCAGAAGTAATAATGCTTCCAATGTGCCAATAAGAAGTGCCCCCAAAATTTCACCCCAATAATGTGCCAGTAAGAAGTGCTCCCCACCCATAGATGCCCCCCAAATTATGTGCTAGTAAGAAACGCCCAAATAATGCGCCAGATATTCCCCTAATTGATTCCACCCCAAAATCATGTGCCAGTAAGAAATGCCCCCAGTGCCCCCATGTGCCAGTAAAGAAATGCCCCAGTGCCCCCATGTGCCAGTAAAAATACCCCCAGTGCCCCCATGTGCCAGTAAAAATGCCCCCAGTGCCAGTAAAATGCCCCCAGTGCCCCCATGTGCCAGTAAAAATGCCCCCAGTGCCAGTAAAATGCCCCCAGTGCCCCCATGTGCCAGTAAAAATTCCCCCAGTGCCAGTAAAATGCCCCCAGTGCCCCCATGTGCCAGTAAAAATGCCCCAGTGCCAGTAAAAATGCCCCCAGTGTCCCCATGTGCCAGTAAAAATGCCCCCAGTGCCCCCAATAGAGCTCCAGTCCATGACTGCTACAATAAAAAAAAACAAACAAACACATACTTAACTCCATGGAGCTGGCAGCGATGCGATGCAGGCCTCTTCCTGATGTCATCGCGCTGCCTGAGCCGGCCTCTGATAGGCTGCAGGCCTAGTGCCTGCAGCCTATCAGAGAAACGGGCAGGGGAGACGCCTCTCCCTCCCCTGCCCCGCAGTACAGGCATTTGTATCGCCGTCCTGAGGACGGCGATACAGATGACTATGGAGATGAGCGCTTCCACAATGGAAGCGCTCATCTCCCTCTTGCCCGGTCGCAACTGCGTCTGTTGCGACCCCTATAGCTACGCCACTAGTACAACTACTCCCATCCTTCACACCAAACCTGCATCTCACTGCATTCACTGTAGAGGAGCCACCAGGCTTCTACCTCCTGGAGTACTCTGTGTGATTGACAGCTGACTAACAGGGGTTAGGGATACTAGTGTGAAACACTGAAGTGCCAGGCAAAACCATAGTCAGGGATAGGCTAAGGCCAGGGCAGGCAGAGTACAAGCATTCCAATTAACAGTCCAAGGTCAGGGCAGGCAGCAAAGGGTCAATGCTGAGGTCAGACACAGATCAGGCAGTGCAGGGTCAATATCCAGGAAATGGGCAGAAGTCGGTACATGGGTGGACAAACAGATTCAGCACACCTTTATAGGACCTAGCAAGCTAGGTAACCTGTTGCTTCCCACTGGGGAAGGTTCTTTAAAGGAGTGGTCTCTCTCCTGTGCGCTTGCAATCAGCAAATTTCCTCATTCAAGCAATGGCCTTCACCAGTGATGTTTTTGTTTCTTGCCAGATCTGAAAAAAGTGACTGTAGGGTCAGCTGCCAGAACTCAAGAGGAGACAGGTATTGGCAGAGGGACCATTAATTAACTTCCATAAACAATGAAAAAAAAAGGAGTTTTTCTTAAAAAAAAAAAATCCCTGGGATGACTGTTATACAAAAAGTCTGCCCAGGGAAGCAAAGTTGCAAAATCATCATGACGTGCTAAAGTGTTGCAGGTAGTTGAACAAGACTTGATTTATACGTTCCACATGTCCATTGATCTGTAGGTGATAGGCGGATTAAAATTCCAGTTTAAACTTCCTGCAAAAACAAGCCCTCATACGGCTACGTGAGTGGAAAAATAAAAGCTATGGCTCAGTGAAGACATGTAGGACAAATGAAAATTGAAAAACTTCCAGTATTCATGGGTTAATATCTTGTACAGCTAAGATGTAGCACTTGGAAATAAATGTATTAACAACTGTTATTTGTATGTTTTCTGAAGCCTAGACATGGATATTGTAACACATGTTACTGTGCTTACAAGATGATGTGAAAGGAAAACGGTGTCTGGCTCTTTAACAGAGCTGAGCAAACAAATTTTGCTTACCTGCCTGAGAGGCCTTGGTTGAGGTACTTTTTCTCCTTATGGAGGGTGCCAAGGATGCAGGAGAAGTATTGTAAGCCAGTCAATGTTCCTCTGAGATTCTGGGAAGAATATATGAAAATTAGCACATCTTACACATGCTGACATCAGATAGACTTAGGAAAGCCAATTTGAATAGCTGTTCCAGAAATCCAAAGAGGCATTGCCTGGCCTACAATACTCCACCTATGCACTACGCATACTGGGCGTTCTCCGTAATGGTCTAGGGGGTACTCTGTAAAGAGCACCCCCCAGACAATGCATATATACTGTATGTATTGCTGAGAAACCCAGTGTAGCAAATTATTCTCTTGCTCTCTCATTGTGGTTTGCCAAAAGTGAATCATAAAGAATTTGGCTTGTGCTTACAAAATACAGTAAATACATACATACATGTATGTATAGGGCGAGGCAAAAGTCTGGGCACACCCTTTTAAGTGGTGTAATTTATAGATAATTGACTTTTTAAGGGTGAAAGTATTAACTGGAAGGGGCTGTCTTTTGTGGTGCATTTGTTTTTGGCCACCGTTTTGAAATCTGCCATACTGAATTCAGCTCTGAGAAGGAGATCATATGATATTCCAGAGAGCCCCTGAGGAACCAGTGCAGAGGATGGAAGAGGCCTTGATCTCACAGTGTAGGGTGTATTCCCGCAGACCTTTGCTCCCTGAGATTCAGTGCAGTGAAATAATAGATTGAAGAAACAGGCCAGAAGTAAATATAAAACAGCCTCTGTTTACTTGGTGCAAAATATAATTTATGGCAAATCTAGCAGAAATAAATACAAAGTGCAGTCTCTGGCACCAGATGACGAGGTATGGTGGCTAGTTGAATGGAAATAGGTTGGTACTAGCAATCACTTGTAGGTTTAGTTGTCTACTGTAGTACAGCCTTAAATGTTTTTCTGGCCTAATTATGGTTAGGTAAATGGTGGTGTCTGAGTTGTGTCCCTCACCTTGCAGCAGTGTCTATGAAGCTGTATTTCACTCTGCTGTATTTTCTCAAGTGGTTTCTTGAGGCAGGATTAAGTTGTTCTCACAAGAGAGGAATATTTGGTTCCCTTTAGAGTGTTGTGCTCACAAGAGAATAAGAAATAATTCCTAGGAGTGCGAGTTCTGACATATCAAAGATAAATTATGATATCGCACTCTAAGTTGCTGCCTATTGTGAAGCCCCACTCTGTGAAAAGACAATTGTTCAGACCTCTGGCACGCGCCAGAAACAGACACACATTAGACCTATTGGATTAAACCCTACGCTAAGAGTGAAAGAAGAGGGAGATCCCTGGTGACAGAAACAGATCAAGTATACAGGTATCGGCATTAGCGTTATCTTACATACAAAGAGGTCTAAACAATTGTCTTTTCACAGAGTGGGGCTTCATAATAGGCAGCAACTTAGAGCGCGATATCATAATTTATCTTTGAAGTGCACTCCTTTATTGCAGCAGTTCTGTGCGGTTCTGCTGCGATATCGCAGCTATTTGTAGACTATAAGCGCCAGAGGAATTTGTTTATACACATTTTAGAGTTCTGACATATGCTTCCTCACTCCCCTACTATCCAAACAGGAACTCTGTCTCCTCTCTCTGTCTCACTAGACTGAAATACTCCCTCCTGGCAGGAGCATACTCCTACCAATAGGGGAGGGACAGGGTAGTTAGCCCTGTTCCTGCCAATCAATGCCAACCATAACCTCTTCTGCTGCAATAAACAGTATAACCCTGAAAATGAATTACATAACACTGCAGTATACAGTCTTCTATCAGTCTTGGCTAGAATGTACTCCAAAATCCACTGGAAGTGTACATTTTTGACCAATTGCTTGTACTATACTTTGTAATATTTCTGTATGGGTGTAAAGAGCTTTTTACCAGAGGCAAGATGTGAAAGGGTTACTAACATGACAGATGTAGGACTTTCAAAGCGACCCTGACAATTGCTAGGCACCAAACTATTGCATTTGAGCTGAGAAACATCATAGGATTCCAAGATTGGTCCTCCTCTCTGGCAAGGCTCAGGGTGGATTGAGAGTACCTGATCTGGTTAAGTACTATTGGGCAGCTCAACTACGCTGCATCCCAGTGTGGGCATCTCTGCATCCTTACTCTATCTGGATGCAAATAGAGAGGGTATGGCTTGCTCCTATCCATCCTAATTCTTTGTTATGGTCAAGTCCTTATAATCCGTCCCCCCCGGAGGAGCTTCTTGGGCCTATGGCCTGCACTAGGGCTATTTGGCGGATCTGTTATGGGAAATATCTACTGATTTCCCTTCACTCTTCGATGACCTCTTTTTTGTACCATCCACTACTATCTCCTAGTCTTACTACATCAGCAACAAGATCATGGTTTCAGAAAGGTGTCTTCCGCTATGCGGATGTAGTAGATCCATTTAATAGGGAACTACTTTCCTTTTCAGTTCTTCAGTCTAAGTATAGTCTACCGGATAATGCCCACAATTTTTATATGCAGATTAGACATTTTGCTCATACTATTTTTTCTGGGCTACATGTATCCCTTCCCACAGCATTTGAGCGACTATGTAGAAGAGGTGTACATATGAAAGGGCTAATATCTGAGATTTACTCTATTTTACTGAATCCCTTCCCAGACCGGATTATTAGACATTCATATATGGTGCGTTGGGAGCAATACTTGGGTAAAACCTTACCAGATGCGTTATGGCACACAATATGGAGGAGAGCAGGAAAATCTTCTATATCGGTCCTCTCACAGGAGAACCAGTATAAGATTTTAATGTACTGGTACCACACTCCGGAACTCCTCCATAGATTGAATCCAGCGATCCCGAGGGTTTGCTGGAGATGTGGCTTGGCACGGGGTACGTTACACCACATTTTTTGGGATTGCCCTATCATAAGCTCCTTTTGGTCTGAGGTTAGCATTCTCTTGAGCAGGTTCTTGGAAATAACCAAAGACAATTACCTTTCCCAACTGGTTCAGGACCCCACTAGAGGGACGGCCATACTGGACTTAGTATTAACCAATAGACCTGACAGAACAACAGGTGTGCAGGTTGGGGGACACCTGGGAAACAGTGACCATAACATAATAACCTTCCAATTGTCATTCAAAAGAGCGTTTCTTCAGGGAGGAACAAAAATACCAAACTTCAAAAAAGCAAAATTTAGCCAACTAAGAGAGGCCATAGGCCTAACTAACTGGGACAAAGTCCTCAAAAATAAAAATACAGCCACAAAACGGGATATTTTTAAAAGCATCCTAATATCTAATTGTGAGAGGTACATACCATATAGGAATAAAATAATAAGAAACAAGAAAAAACCAATGTGGATAAATAGAACTGTAAAGAAAGCAATAAATGACAAAAAGAAAGCATTTAAATCACTAAAACAGAAGGGGAGTGAGGAAGCATTGAAAAACTATAAGGAAAAAAATAGAATATGTAAAAGACACATAAAAACAGCCAAACTAGAGACCGAGAGATTAATCGCCAAAGAGAGTAAAACTAACCCTAAAATGTTCTTCAATTATATAAATACTAAAAAGTATAAACCTGAAGGTGTCGGACCCTTACAGAGTAATGAGGGGGGAGTAGCAGAGAGCGATGAGGAGAAAGTGAAGCTACTAAATAACTTTTTCTCCACTGTATTCACTGAGGAAAATAAAATGTCAGATGAAATGCAGAGTATAAAAGTAAATTCCCCTTTAAAAGTGTCCTCTCTGACCCAGGAAGAGGTGCAGCAACGTCTTAAAAAGATTAAAATAGACAAATCACCAGGACCGGATGGCATACACCCCCGTATCCTAAGAGAATTAAATAATGTAATCGACAGACCCTTATTTCTGATATTTAAGGACTCTATACTGACGGGGAGTGTTCCACAGGATTGGCGCATAGCAAATGTGGTGCCAATATTCAAAAAGGGTCCAAAAACAGAGCCTGGAAACTATAGGCCAGTAAGTTTAACTTCTGTTGTGGGTAAACTGTTTGAAGGTTTTCTGAGAGATGCTATCTTGGAGTACCTCAATGAAAATAAGCAAATAACTCCATATCAGCATGGCTTCATGAGGGATCGGTCATGTCAGACCAATTTAATCAGTTTCTATGAGGAGGTAAGTTCTAGACTTGACCGCGGCGACTCAATGGATGTCGTATATTTGGACTTCTCCAAAGCGTTTGACACGGTACCCACATAAAAGGTTAGTATACAAAATGAGAATGCTTGGCCTGGGAGAAAATGTCTGTATGTGGGTAAGTAACTGGCTTAGTGATAGAAAACAGAGGGTGGTTATTAACGGTACATACTCAGATTGGGTCACTGTCACTAGTGGGGTACCACAGGGGTCTGTATTGGGTCCTATTCTCTTCAATATATTTATTAATGATCTTGTAGAAAACTTGCACAGTAAAATATCAATTTTTGCAGATGACACTAAACTGTGTAAAGTAATTAACACAGAGGAGGACAGTGCACTGCTACAGCAGGATCTGGATAGACTGGAGGCTTGGGCAGAAAAGTGGCAGATGAGGTTTAACACTGACAAATGTAAGGTTATGCATATGGGAAGGAATAATGCAAGTCACCAGTACATACTAAATGGTAAAGCATTTGGTAACTCTGACATGGAAAAGGACCTAGGAATTTTAGTGAACAGCAAACTAAGCTGCAGAAACCAGTGTCAGACAGCTGCTGCCAAGGCCAATAAGATAATGGGTTGCATCAAAAGAGGCCTAGATGCCCGTGATGAGAACATAGTCCTGCCACTTTACAAATCACTAGTCAGACCACATATGGAGTACTGTGTACAGTTCTGGGCTCCTGTGAACAAGGCAGACATAGCAGAGCTGGAGAGGGTTCAGAGGAGGGCAACTAAAGTAATAACTGGAATGGGTGGACTACAGTACCCAGAAAGATTATCAAAATTAGGGTTATTCACGTTAGAAAAAAGACGACTGAGGGGAGATCTAATAACTATGTATAAATATATCAGAGGTCAGTACAGAGATCTCTTCCATCATCTATTTATCCCGAGGACTGTGACTGTGACGAGGGGACATCCTCTGTGTCTGGAGGAAAGAAGGTTTGTACATAAACATAGAAGAGGATTCTTTACGGTAAGAGCAGTGAGACTATGGAACTCTCTGCCTGAGGAGGTGGTGATGGTAAGTTCACTAAGAGAGTTCAAGAAGGGCCTGGATGTATTTCTGGAGGGTAATTTCTGGATCAACTTGTAGGAAAACAGGCTGAACTGGATGGACAGATGTCTTTTTTTGGCCTTACAAACTATGTTACTATGTTACTATGACCTGTTTGGCACTGATGTGCCGCCTGATCCCATGTCCTTCCTCCTTAACATTGCTCCTATACACATTAAGAAACACTCTCTTAAATTACTAATACAGATTCTGACTGCGGCCCTTTGTCTTATTGCTAAATTCTGGAAATGTGCTGAACCTTCAAAAATCCATGATTTATATACTAGGATGGCTGATGTACGTACCCTAGAATACACTACGGTTTTATTTCAGGACAAACTGGATCTATTTTATGCTGTCTGGGATGAGTACTGGGCTGCAAGACCTAAAGCCAACGAGAGCATTGTACCCCCATTCCCTTGCCCGCCTTCCTATTGTGTTCCTGTCTTTGTTCGTAGTCCTAATTGTCTTTTGTTAGTAGTTCATGTTTGATTATGATTCATTTCAATTTACCCCCTCTACCATTGGAGACTTTGACTCCTTTGTTGAATACATCCTCTAATGTGGAGGAGTACTATTGCTCATGACTGATCCTATGTTATGGAATAACCATATGACAACATTTTAATTCTTTGATATTCTTTATTGCTTCACCATGTTTGATCTCCAAACGTCAATAATTATAGCTGACTTATGAGGAGAACCTCCTGTACATCTGACTTGTATACTTTATCCTGTTGTCTTGCAGATTCTGAAAATGCTTTGTATTGATATGTTTCAATAAAAATTACAATTATAAAAAACAAAGGGTGCTAATCAGCAAGCAGAGGGAGTCCTCTCTTGCAGTCTAACCATTCAGATACTGTGGTTCCTAGTAACCGTGGAACCTGGGGGATTAAACTGTTTCTGCAGTTAAAGAGTGACAGAAATATAATACAGCTGACATCCACAAGTACAATAAATCACAGAAAATGGTGCACTACAATGGTAAATGCAATTGACAATATATGGCTAAACCCTCACACTGATATTAAAATGAGACTTTCGCCAATATATTCTTATATCAAGAACATACCGGAGCCTGTTCACCCCGTCAAGGTATCTCAAGTGGCAACGTTAACCCTACATGCTGTTGGGAATTTTCAGAAATTGGGGCATAAAGTCCGACAACAGCGACCAACTCCCAGTTACTTCCAACGTGAAATCGCACATACAATGGGAGGGGGGCGAAGGCTGTGAGTCCCACCTATCCCTGATGTCATGTGACCCAGGCTGCACAGGTGCACCTGAATGTTACCCATTAGTCAAATCAGGGCACATTCAACCTGGAGTTGCCACATCTACAGGTAGAAATTTATAAACAAAATCACAGAAAAAATGGTCTCAAGTGGCAGAAAAATGCTCAAAACCCCAAATGCTGTTGTGCATTTCTAACTGGGGGAGCAAATCCTTTTTTTTCTGTGATTTTTGTTTATAAATTTATACCTTAATATCAGTGTGAGGGTTTAGCCATATATTGTCAATTGCATTTACCGTTGTAGTACACCATTTTCTGTGAATTGTTGTTTTATATAGTTTGTCACATCCGCACATTTGGTTATCCTGTGTAGGATGTTTTTGTGGTACATGTGGCCCGCTGCAGGCATCCTCCGTTGTATGCATTTTTGTTGGGGATTATGTTCAGCAGCGGTCCACATGTGCAGGCTCCCCGAGTTAGAAATGTGCAACAGCATTTGGGGTTTTGAGCATTTTTCTGCCACTTGAGACCACTTTTTTTCTGTGATTTCATCCAAAAGTACAGACACAGCTCCCGAGCCATCACAGCATCACACTATTACAACACTTCGTGTTAAAAAAACTACATGAAGAAACTTAAAAGTACAGCACAGGGTGGGAAGCCATTAAAAAGAGAATGTTGAAGACATTCTTACAGATGCTCTCCACGCAAAGAAGATCATATACAGATGTTTTTCCTCCCCTTTGGCCTGACATGACAATTGAGGAAATACAATTTTCTATTTTCATACACGATGGTCTTGAGGAGCTCCTACACAAACTACAGCATCTACAAATTCTGGTTTTGGCAATCATCCAAGATCTATCATATCACCGATTACCGCACCAACACCTGAGGAACAAGTCTTATCAGATAAGGTTTCTGAAGGTGCTGCCACATGGCTACAGGTATAATGCAGGTACTGCATCAACAATCATGCATTCATAGTAGAGTTATTTAAATTATTTAGATTATTTCTGCTGTGCAGAACACTGGTGTTTAATTAGGCTACTAAAGTGGCTAAATTATGTTACTGCATTGTGAATGCAAGTTTGTTGATGCAATAACTGCATATAGTCAACTGCATGTATAACATCCCAGAGTGGTGTTACCACTCCTACACCTTGCTACTATGTGTAATGGGCTAAAATTATATCCTCTTATGTATGTTTTTCCATGTCCTTCAATAATGTGCATCAGTATTGTTATGCAACAGTTTCATATGTAATGTACCTGGTTCACCAGCAGGTGGCAGCAAATATGGCAGAGCTACAGTTAGAATGGAACTCATCACTCTATTCTCCCCCTTTTGGGCAGAAGTGGGCCAGTCCTACTGGCAGTTCTAGTTTGTTCCAGTTCAGACTCCATGTTGGAGCTGACAAGACTCTAACTTGCTCCCTGTCAGAACATAAGTCCAACTACAAGGAAAAGGGCAGTACAGAAGAAGAAATCCAGTTATATAGTCAGCTTGTCAGCACAGCAGAGAGCAACAGTGATAGAGCAGAGTTGTGTTTGCCTGCCAGTTATATGTTAAAGCCTGCTGGGACCAAGACAAAGCCTCAAAATAGTTTCGATGCAAACCTACCCAAGTAAAGCTGCCATTGAATTTCATCTCAAGGTCTGGACTCGTTATTCCTTCAAATCCCTCAATTATTCCTCCTATTTATTGCTTCGGAGGCAAAGCCTGGAGTCCATCCGTATCCAGGTGACACACAACTAGAATATTTTAGGCCACACAATTACACCACTCAGCATTCCTACACCTGGGAAGCAATCCCCTATCAGCAGGCCCTGGGTGGCGGCCGCCCGTTGCACATGCAGTTTTCAACTATATCACAACTGCATTGCATAGCAGCACCCTAGACAGAGAAGGCAATCATAAAACCTCACACTGAGTACTGCCACGTATTGAGGCTGTGCTGCATTTTGGATGTGGCAAAGTATAAAAACAGCATGCAGTTCTTTCAAAAACATACCTGCAACGCACTGTAGAAGCAGGTATGTCATTGCAAAAATCGCATGCATTTTGTAGGTTTTTTGCTGCACCGAAGACGCAGCACACCTGGCATGTGCCAGCACCCTAAGGGCACATTCAGACGACTGCGCCATGTTTTGTGGGTGCCACCTGTGTGCATTTGGGAACGGAAGGCCCATTATAGAAATGGCGCAAAACAGACAAGAATAGGGCATGTTCTACTTTTTTGCGGGACCACGGAATGAAGCAAGAGATGCTGACAGCACACGGTGAGCTGTCCACATCTTTTGCAGCCGCATTGAAATGAATGGGTCCACACACGTAATGCAAAATTGTGGAACGGATGTGGACCCATTCATATGGTCGTATGAGTGAGCCCTAAAGAAGATGCTTACAGACACCACCTGAACTCTAAGTAACATTCTTTTTGACTGATAGTTCTTATAACAATTATTGTTAACTTCTTCTTAGAGTTATGGTTTTTTGTTTACTCATATCTATATGTTCACAGAGACAAGATAATGTTTTGCTCACCATTTCTCATGCTTGGCCTCTTAAATAGGGCTTAAATGGAATATGTCACCAACATTTTTTTCTTCAAGTTAAAGCTAGATAGTAACATCATTTTCTTTTTCTAACTTACTTTTATTTTATGATTGCTGATTTTCTTAATCTAAGTTTTACGCATGATTAATGGGGCTGTCATCTTGCCTGAGCTGTTCTTAACAGCATTTAGAGTTAAGCTTTACAGCAGCCACCATGGGCCATTGACACAGTGGACAGGAGCTGACTCATTGATGTCTACGGGAGGCATTTCTGGGCATGCTCTGTGACCTGTGCATAGGTAATCATACAAGAAAAGAATAGAGCTTTGCCAATCACTTTGACCACGTTTGGATGCCTGACCCTGAAATGTTGCAAAAGCACCAGAGAGGAACCTGACTCATTGGCAATAATTTAACTCTTACTGGTGCTAGCATGAAGATTTAGGGACAGTCGCCCAAATAGTGAGAACATAGTAACATAGTTTATAAGGCCGTCCATCCAGTTCAGCTTGTTATCCTGCAAGTTGATCCAGAGGAAGGCAAAAATCCCTGTGAGGTAGAAGCCAATTTTCCCCACTTTAGGGGAAAAAAATTCCTTCCCAACTCCAATCAGGCAATCAGAATTACTCCCTGGATCAACTCGAGTAACTATAACCTATAATATTATTACACTCCACAAATACATCCAGGCCCCTTTTGAACTCTTTTAGTGAACTTACCATCACCACCCCCTCAGGCAGAGAGTTTCATAGTCTCACTGCTACTTACCGTAAAGAATCCTCTTTTATGATTAACTAACTAAAGGCCTGGTCTTAGTCTCTAGGATCCTAGGTGCCAACACTGTAATGAGGTGCGTACGCAATCAGTCTTACCGACCTGGTTATGCTTTGCGACATCTGGTGACTGAATCGAACAAAGGCTTCTCCAACAAGCATGTGATACCACAGTGTATGTTGCTTTGCTCCTCAGCTCTCATCAGCGTTCCTGGCAGCAATCCTCATTCCTCTAGATAGAATCAGGATTTTGGACATGATCAGCTTCACTTGGCTGCAACTCTAGTCACAGAAGGGTGCTCCCACACCTGGAATGTCGATGGATTATATCCTTATACAGATCATCAATGTCTCTTTCATCCTTACTCTAAGATGGAGGATGCTTCACATACTTTCCAGGCTCTGTAACTCCACTACCTGAGAGTTCCCAACATCACATGAATCCAGAAGTGAAGTCCTGTAGCTGTGCTTCAGAAACAGCATCTTGTGGCCAAACAGCAAAATATCAGTCCAAGTCATTTAACCGAAAAAATATAAAATATAACTTTATGTTTAATATCCTATAATGGTTATGGAGGTGTGTGTTGTGGGGTGGGGGTTAACACCAAAAATAATTCTTGCACAGGGTGCCATGTAACCTAAGGCCAGCCTTAGTGGTAATCATACTTACCTGGACACCTTTGCTGGTTTTTGGTTCCATCACTGTCAGTCAGTCCTAATTATCATAAAGAGAGCACAGCAGGGAAGACAGCTTGTGATGTGTATTACAGACTGTACCACAAGTAGAAGGCGCTGTTATTTTTTATGAAGAGGGTAGGATAATTACAGAGGTGCCGTAATGTGTATTGGGGCCTGGCTGCCAAAGATAAAATGTGAAAAGTGAGGCTGAATACTGCCTACCCACTGCATTGTAAGACATTTTCCCGGTGGGGTGAATTACCAATCCACCCCTGAATAAAGTATGTTACAAAAAAAATGTTTAACGCCACTGTCCCTAAACAATATTAAAAATAAACTGAAATGACAGTCATTTCAGATTTTTGAAACATTCGGTTTGTACTTGAATCGGTTCAAGCCAAACTTATTTTCCACCATAATTTGCAAATAAATTCTTTAAAAATCAGACAATGTGATTTTCTGG
Source organism: Rhinella marina (assembly GCA_900303285.1). Classification (NCBI taxonomy): domain Eukaryota; kingdom Metazoa; phylum Chordata; class Amphibia; order Anura; family Bufonidae; genus Rhinella; species Rhinella marina. The sequence continues at coordinate 22,809 of ONZH01010272.1, forward strand.
ATTTGTTTTCTCATTTTGTCTCTCACAGTTGAGGTCTACCTATGATGTCAATTACAGGCCTCTCATCTTTTTAAGTGGGAGAACTTGCACAATTGGTGGCTGACAAAATACCTTTTTTCCCCACTGTATTTAGAAAGTGCTGCACCACTAGGTTGATGACATGCAATATGCAAAGTTTGCAAGGTGACAGCCAGTGGGATGTTTGCACTTTATGTACTAGAGCAACTGCTCATCGGTGTGGCTACTCTCTCCCAGGCCGTTCAGCTCCAACACAGCGTGGCAATGCTTGACATGACAAATGTGATAGGAAGGAGGGGGTAATGCGAGCGACCCTGTGCCCTGCTGCTGTTGGGGATGGGACTGTGTCCATGTAGGAGGAGCCAGCCCCATGATATAATAGGAGGAGGTCCAAAGGACCCGGTCATGCTACTGGGGTGTCATCTCTCCACTGCTGCAAAAAACATTGACCCAGTGGGTCGTGAAAGAGATGTTGTTTCCCTGCCCGTAACAGCTCCTCCAGGTGTCTACCATAGAGTCCAGCTTCATGCACAGCGAGAATCGCAAGGAGTGACCAGTAGTGTTCAGCGAGCATGCTCGGCCGAGCTCGCTGTTGGCCGAGCATGCCGGCGCTCGGGTACACTCGGTGTTCGGCCGCACACCGGGTGTACTCGAGCGCCATGCTTGAGTCCCCTCCCCGCACGCTAATTAATTAGCGTGGGGGGAGGGATGGCATTCAGTGTAATGCCAGTAGCCATCTTAACTACTGGCATTACACTGATTGGCTGGCCGGGAACGCATCACCGGGTGCTATACAGAATCTGGTGACGCCTTACCGGCCAGTGTTAGTCAGGGAGAGCTGCCGCAAGGAGGGACAGATAGTGTAGGGATAGAGGCGCGCTAGGCAGGGAAATAATTTATTTAAAAAAAAAACAAATAAAAGCCCTTTTAAGGGCTAAGAGGGACATTTAGGGACCTTTTTTATTTTATTTTGGGCACTTTTGTAAACCAGGCACCCCCCGCTCTTCCGAGCGGGGGGTGCCTGGTTTACTCCCATTGACTTTAATTATGCTTGGGTGCTCGGCTGAGCACTCGAGCACCCCCTAGTGCTCGGCCAGAGCACCCGAGCATACAAGCACTTTAGTGCTCGATCATCACTAGTGACCAGCATTCCCTGCCACTTGAGAGTACAATACTCTACTACAATGGTACTACAGTGACTGCACTGCCAGAAATGTGGCCAGGTGGGGGGCTGGGGGTTCAGCTTTTAGACAAGGCTAATTGCTGGTGGAGAAAAGTTTTCATGGCAGTTATAAAATGTCTCACAATGGAGCCGAGGACAAAGAAAAGGTCAAGGAAAAGGAGAAGGTGATTATGATGATGATGACAAAGAGACCGTAGTTCTTGGGGATGTGGGTTGGCTGCCACAAAGAGGACTAGAAAAAGGACAGACTTGTTTTGATTGGGGATGCTGGCCAGTTGCATTTTCCCAAAGGATTTGGTGGTGCCGCCTCAGATGCCGCTATAGACCTCTGGTACCTATAATTGTGTTTGTATGGACATGGCTTAGGCTACTTTCACATCAGCATTTTTGCTATATGGATTTGAGATCAGTCAGGGGATCTCAAAACAACTGCAAAATGATTCTGTTCTAATACAACTGTCTATATCCGTTCAGAACGGATCCGGTTGTATTATATCAAAAATTAAAAAACCGGATCCAGCACCATTGACTTGTATGGCTTTAGTGCTGGATCCGACTGATTCAGTTTCCCATGCCACACACCAAAGCTGCTTACAGCGATTGTGTCCGGTGTGGGCACTCCATTCTGTTTTTTTCAGTTTTTTCCCCATTGTCAATATACGGTAACAAAACTAAAGCATTACTCTGGATCTCAAAACCAGACAGCACAATGCAGATGTGAAAGTAGCCTTATTTTAATCTTGCAGATCTTATATATAAACCAAAAAATTGCAGCACTGGCAATAATGGCAGACCTTTACCAAGGATAGGCAGAAGCCCTAAATGGAATAGGCTACTACAAATAATGCAAAATAAAAAAAAAGGCAGCACTCAAAAATAAATAAAATATCCTTTATTCACCCATTTGGTAACTGCAATGTTTCAGCTCAACCATAGAGCCTCTCTCAAGCTTGAGTGTGTATATGTAATAAATATATTATACACACATACACACAGTGTTCAAAAAAATAAAGGGAACACTTAAGCAACACTATTTAACTCCAAGTCAATCACACTTCTGTGAAATCAACCTGTCCAGTTATGAAGCAACACCGATTGTGAATCAATGTCTCCTGCTTTTATGCAAATTGAACAGACAAGTAGAAATGATTGGCAATTAGCAAGATAATCCCTATAAAAGGAGTGGTTCTTCAGGTGGTGACCACAGACCATTTCTCGGTTCTCATGCTTTTTGGCTGTTTTAGTCACTTTTGAATTTTGTCATTGCTCTCACCCCTAGAGGTAGCATGAGGCGGTGTCTAAAACCCCCAGGCGTTCCTCATCCAGGATGGCACATCAATAATAGCTGTGGCAAGAAGGTTAGCTGTGTCTGTCAGCACAGTGTCCAGAGCATGGAGCAGATATTGTGGCGACAAAGTGAATAACAAAGGTGCCTGAGACAGCAGGGGAAGAGGGGAAAGGCACTTGAGGGGTTAATGCTTTGGGGGGAAAATCCTGTCAAAGAGTTGGTTAATGCAAGCAAGGGGAGTGCCTAGAAGAAGATATAGGAGCAGGAGGGAGGAGCTAAGGAAGAGCTTACAAGTGGCAGAGAGGAACTCTGAGTATGGTTGCCCAGTGAGTGACAGAAGAAGGGACAGCTTGGTTGGAAGGCCTCCTGTCCAGGGAGAGATCACCGACTCCTGCATGGTCAATGCGTGAATCCAGTCCCCCATCTCAGTTCAGTGCCAGCCCAGCAGGTCACCCTATTCAAAGAGCTCACTCTGCAGACATCAGAGGAAGGCAGCTGGCCAAGACAGTACAAGTTTCTCCTGTTCTCTCAGAGTGTGACAGTGCCTACCACCCCTTCTAGCAGGTCTCTGAGGAGGGAGGTGGGGGTGGAGAGAAACAGAGCGCTGGAGTATGTGTCTCAGCAGGAAGAAGTGCAATGTCCCACTTATAGTGTGCACTACAAATGCCAGGTCATCGTCATTATGTTATTCATTAGAGATGAGTGAATTTTTCAAAAATTCAATTCGGTTGGTTCACCGAATTTTCCGAAAAGATTTGGTTCGATCCAAATAAATTCGTGGCGAATCGAGCTATAAAACGGCTACTCCCAGGCTGCGGAGAGCCTGTATAGTGGTGTAGCACACTATGCCTTGCAGTAACACGCATAGGGAGTCTGCTGTGGTAGTGAAACAATACTGTGAGCCAGTATGACACGCAGATAACAGGCGTCGCTCTTAGACTTGCTGCACACTTTACGTATTTGGGCAGTTATGGGGCCAAAACTCACCAAATAACTCAAGTCTAAACTCAGCCTTACAGGTCAATGTTAGCGCCAGCTATAAAGAACCGTGCAGAGACCCATGATCCGACTATAGCATGAAAGAGTGCACTCCTTTTCCAGAGAAAACTCGGCAAATTGCAGCCACAAATCTAGTTTGGCTGCCCAGTAGTCCAGCGGATCTTCTATGACGGGTGGCAGGGTGCTGTCCAAGTGTGCCACCACCTGCTGTTTCAGGTCCTCCTCCAGGTCTAGCTGATGATGCTGGCGAGTAGTTTCTTTACTATGCGGATGAAGAAAGCTGCTCATCAGTGACTCTAGACTCAGGCTGCTGCTGATGTAGCTGGTACTGCTACTGCCACCTCTATCCCCACAGCAGCCATGGCAGTGGAACGTTAGGGCAGAGAAACTACCCATTTCTCTAGGCATTCTTCATGCACTAATGTCCTCCTCATCCAGTTCAGCCCCCACAGGGCTCATGTGGCCGTGAGATGTAGTCGCCACATCTCCTGTCCCCTGACCAGCCAGATTTAACAACATCTTTTCCAGGATATGAATGAGTGGAATGACGTTGTTCATCCCGTAGTCCTGGCAACTGACAAAGTGGCCTCCTCAAAGGGCATGAGCAATCGGCAGGTGTCACGCATGAGCTGCCACTGGCTGACATCGAAGTTACACAGGGGAGTACCTCTGTCGGCTTGGATCATTAAGAAATCGTTTATGGCCTCTGTTCGTACAGTCGGTCCAACATATGGAGGGTGGAATTCCAACGGGTGGAAACGTCATATGTCAGCCTATGTTGGGGGACGTCTTTCTTCCACTGCAGCTCAAGGAGGGTGTGCTTGGCGGTGTAGGAGTGGCTGAAGTGCATGCAAAGTTTCTGGGCCATTTTTAGGATGTCTTGCAGATGGGTAGAAGACTTTAGGAACCGCTTGACAGCCAGATTGAACACGTGCGCCATGCAGGGTGCATGGCACAGCCCTCCTTGACGCAGCGAAGACACCATGTTCTTCCCATTGTTCCCATTTTGAGTTGTCGCAGGGAAAGCCAGGATTGGATTTCTTGATGAATGACGCGGAGCAGTTCCTCCCCTGTGTGACTCCGTTCGGCCAGGCAAACGAGGTGTGGAACCACATGATACCACCGTGCCCTGCACATGTGGTATGCTGGTGGAGCACTGTGAATTGTCCCTGCAGTGGAGGGTGAGGAGGCAGACATTGCTGCAGGAGCGACGGCATGAGAACGTGGAGGCGGAAGCGGCATGGCCTGGCCAAGTTGCTGGTGTGGCTGTGCAGGAACCACATTTATCCGGTGGGCCATAAAGGACATATACTGTCCCTGACCGTAATTAGAGCTCCACACGTCGGCACTGCCGTGAACTTTGGCAGACATCGACAGGCTCAAGGACTGGCCCACCTTCTGTTCTACATATTTGTGCAGGGCTGGTATTGCCTGTTTCGCAAAGAAATGATGGCTTGGAACTCTCCCCCTCGGCTCGGCACAAGCCATCAGTTCTCTGAAAGGTTCAGAGTCCACCACTTGGAAAGGGAGGGACTGCAGCACCAGCAACTTGGCCAGGAGAACGTTCAGCTTCTGCTCCGTTGAATGTGTACACGCATACTGCTGTCTCTTGGCAATGGCTTCACTGATCGATTGCTGACGGAATGACTGCCGAGAAGGAGTAGGAGCAGGAGCATCAGATGATGGGAAGGACAGACAGCTCCCTTCGGCTGAGGTGGTGGAGCCTTGACTGCCTGAAATCTTTGGGCGCTACTGGTTGATGCTGTGAATGATGCTGCTGCTGCAGGCTGAACCACCGCACTGGAGCCACGGTTCTCCCAAGCCACTTTATGGTGACACTGCATATGTTGATGCAGGGCCATGGTGCCAACATTGGCACCCTGGCCACGCTTCACCTTCTGCCCACAGATTCTACAAATATCTAGGTTCACCTCACCCGGCGGCTTAACGAAAAACTGCCACACCGCCGAGTACGTGAATTTACCCCCAACACTCCTCACTGACTACCTGCTGCCGCCATTGCCTCCTTGAAACGCTTCACCACTACTTTCCAGCCCGGTAGGCTCCTGCGAAGCGGTGGTCTACCCCGGGCACGTTTGGCTCCCGACCTCCTACTGCTGCCACCCTGCTGACTCCTGGCAAGGCTAGCGACCTGCTGGCTCCGTCGCTGCCTCACGGGCAAGTTGCCACCCTCTTCTCCTGATGATGATGAAGGCCCTAATTCACCTGGCTCCCAAGTGCGATCGGCTTCATCATCATCGAGTAGTATCTGCACGTCGCTGATGTTCTCCTCGACTCTCTGTGGGTCAGGAGCCTGAGCGCACGCAACCCTAGCTCCCACGCCACTCTCCTCATCACTACTTGCCTGCCTAACTCAGGAAGCTGCGGATGTCTCCTCCACATCTTGGCTAGCCAGTAGCTGCTGACTGTCCTCCAGTAGCTGCTGACCCTCCTCCAGTAGCTCATCCTCGCTGTAAAGTGGAGCTGAGCCAACAGCATACATTACTTCTCTGGCTGAGGAAACAGAAAAGGACAGAGGCAGGTTGAGGACAGATGAGTGCACAGGGCCTGCTCCCGGGCCATGCCAACTAAGGGTTGTGTCTGACGAACCCACCGATTCTTGACTGGGGGTCTCTGAAGTCATTTGGGACAAAGTCGAAGACCGAGTCAACCATTCAAAAACCGCTGGGTTGCTGGTCAAGACCCGACCGCTAGATGACACCAGGAGCTCTGGCCTCTCAATGTTACCCCTGTTGCCACGCCCCCTTACTCTGCTGCGACCTGTGCCTGTGCCAGAAACATTTAGGCCTCTACCACTCCCCTGTGCAGGGCCTGTGACTTCTCTGCCTGACATGCTGTTTGATCAAATAAATAAAAAGGAAATTAAAACACGCTACAACGGCCTGTAATTGTCTCAGTTCAACACGGAGCGAATGATACGTTTTTTAAAACACTAATAGCTAGTAGAACACTTTACTAGATAGAACTTTGGCGCTGTATGCCTAGTGAAACTCTTTTTCTTGAGAATAATACACGCTACAATGGGCTATAATTGTCTCACTTCAACACGGAGCAAATAATATGTTTTTTTGTCAAAAGCAATAAATGCCAGTAGCTTTTAAAATACAGAACCTTGGCACTGTATGCCTAGTAAAACTCTTTCTTGAGAATAATACATGCTACAACGGGCTGTAATTGTCACAGTTCAACACAGAGCGAATAATACGTTTTTTTAAAACACTAGTAGCTGGTAGAACACTTTACTAGATAGAAATTTGGCGCTGTACGCCTAGTAATCTTTTTCTTGAGAATAATAAACGTTACAACGGGCTGTAATTGTCTCAGTTCTGAATAATACATTTTTTTGTCAACAGCAATAAATGCCAGTAGCTTTTAAAATACAGAACTTTGGCACTGTACGCTTACTAAAACTCTTTTTCTTGAGAATAATACACGCTACAAAGGGCTGCCATTGTCCCACTGCAACACAGCTAATAAGCCCCAACACTAAAACCACAAAAAAGTGCTGTACTAAATGTAACTACAGCGCACAAGGGTTAACAAAACCTCAATAACCAGAATTACAGAGGCAAACCTGACATGTGCAGCTGTAACATGGCTATTTTGAATCGCAGTCACTGAAACTAAGGTATAATACGATTTTTCCTATTAACCTGTGGTTGCACTTCTTTCCAGATCTCACACTGTCTCTAAACACCCCAATAAAAACGTGTTCTGCTTCAATACTTCAATTCATATCCTTTCCCTACACTTCAATTCAGCAATTTGCACTTTTCAGGAGGTTTTTTTTATCAGTTGCCCTAGCGCCTGCAAATGTCTGTCCCTGCACTGAGTTCACTGTAGAATGACAGAATCTAAAATGGCTGACACTATTTATATAGCTATGACATCACAGGGCTGGCTGGCTGCTGACTGGCTGCATGCATGGCATTGTGGGTGATCCCTCCCTCTCTCATGTTCCTTTCTCCTTGTCCAAACACGTGCAGCCGCCATTTTAGTGGGAAAAAAATAAAGATTCGGCACCACGAATCGTCAGGAAATTCTAAATTAGTGCGAATCGAATTATTCCTGAAATTCGGATCAAATTCCACTTCGTCCGATTCGATTCGCTCATCTCTATTATTCATGTATTGTCAATGCTATAGAAATCCTAACAGGCTGGTACACTACATATTTGTACCATAGGGTGTGGCAAGTTCAGGTTTAGCAAGTTTAGCTGAGAACCAGCTCAGAGCAGAGGATTGAGTGCAGAGAAGTGTTAGAGAAGAACAGGCAGCTGTACTGCTGGCCCTCAGCCCTACCTAGCTGAGGGATTCTGTGGCTAATATTACCAGAGCCACTTTCCACAGACCAGGGACAGAAAGATATAGAGTAGGTGGAGGTAAAAGCTCCACCTACTCTAGTTTATGGACTCCACTGCAAGTGTGATCAGGAGGAGCTCAAAAGCACCTGGACATGACCAGACGACTAGGAGCTCAGTCGTCTATCCACCCGTTCCTGTCCGGGGATTGCAGACCCAGTTTACCAGAGAATACCCAAGAATGGAGCAGATGTGTCTGTAATTTGCCTGCCATTAGGGAGACCACCCTGTGGGTTACTGGTATCTCAAACAAGAAAGTTTATTATATCCATCTGTTCTGTCTTCTTACACGTTCACACAGTGTGCAGTCTGACATTCAGTATAAACCATTCCTGTCTTCCAAATAAGAGAACTGTTCTTTGTAATCTAACTTGTTTATTGGTTAACAGGATTGTCGATATGTGATTGATTGGCAAAACAGGATTGTCTGACTGGTAAAACAGATATGCTTTTACACAGATGGTGGAGTTTGAGGAGGAGAATGCAGAGGGCAGCACTGTACTGTGTCCTGGAGGTTTCTCCTTCACAGGATGCCTTGCAAACTACCCACAATGTATTAGTCTTTGCAATACAATTTAACACCGTTAGATGGTACCATAACCACACTAAACACTTAGATATACAATGACAGGAACTCAAAGTGAACTGTACTGATATTTCCCACTCTGCTGGGCAGAACACCATCGCCTGGCTGTTCTAGCATAGAGAAGATCTAAATTGAGGAACCTGAAGGAAAATCTCTGACTCTAAAAGCCAGCATTGAGGCATAGCTTTTATCCAGCCTGTTCAGGAATCCTACAGCATCAACTTAGTGCAAGTCTTTTTGTATGAATGACCTGCATCTCAAGGCCAACCTATCTTCACTAAAGTTCCTACTGTTTGCAACTCACATGTCTCCTCATCTCTTCCGCCGTTCACCCATTTTGCACCGCAAGGTGCTGGCGTCACCAATATCTTGGGGACCCTGCCAACTGACACCCTAATCTTCCACCATCAAGGGCACCTCGCATCAACACCTAGCAGAGCCCCTGGATCCAGAGAGTGCCCAGAAGGAGTTGGTGTCACCTTCCACTCACTGCACGCCGGCCCAGGGAGCAGCAGCTTCAAACTGTGAATAGAATTGCACCTATCGGCTCACCGCCACTGTGACAACACTATACACTCACATATACGTCCCTGTGGTTTAGTTGCTACATTAAATTGGCGTCACAAACAGGATCAACCCCTTTGAGCCTTAAGCGAATTGGGTTACAAAAAAAAAATTCTTTGTGCTTTATTATAGACTATATGTGCTCTCAGAACATAGCTGAAGCCCATAGCATCTGTAAAACCCCATACAAGTCACTTTATTGCATTTGTTTGCTGCTGGAAAGTGTGAATCAGCATAAGTTGTAGCACTGAGGAAAAATAGGGGTTAATCAGCCATCTTGGATTTCTACTTCACACACTGAGGAAAAAGAACAGGGAGTACAAAGAAACTAACTGTACCCATACAGGAAGTGGGACAGCAGCATCCATCTTAGAGAAGGGAAAAATACAGTTCCAGCTTCACTGGATCCTCAGAGCCAGCCCAGAAGTTCTGAGTGAGTACAGTTGGGGAAATTAACCTTAATAAGGACTGTTTGGGACCACAATCTGCCTTATAGAGCACCATACTCTCCTATATTGCACTGCAGCTGCAACTCTTAAAGGGCCAGATGCCTATATAGTGGTGGTTGCCCATAGCAACACAACAGAAAAAGTTTGTAAAACTGCATTTAACTTGCATTATATTTAAAGACTGTCATTGCCATGTCTGAACAAGGAGATAGTGCGCAGTCTGACCTTAGCAGGTCCCCTGCAGCAGCCGCAGCCAGTCCTGGCACATCACCAACCGCTGCAGCACCAAGCATGATGCCTTTAACAATGCTTTATTTTCTAGCAGCACCCTGGTTCCCACGATATGCTGGGGAAGCTCATACTTTCAGAGAATTTAAAGAAAAAATGTTGGCTTTATTCAGATTGCACCCTGTGTCAGCAGATCAACAAATGGAAATCCTCATTGCACAATTGGAAGGTGCTGCTCTCAGAGAAGTTAAATCCTGGCCAAGCTCAGAGAAAAGAACAGTGGAGCAGATATTTGAACAACTCTACACCACTTTTGAACCCAGGACTGCGTCAGAGGTCAAGATGAGATTCTTCAATAAGAAACAGCAGCCGGGTGAGTCACTCAGAGACTTTGCATTAACTTTACAGGAAGCCCTTAGAGCTGTTATACAGGTAGACCCCAATGAAGCAGCGGATCAAGATAAAACACAGAGAACAATTCATTGAAGGTGTTAGGACAGAAACCTTAAAGAGCCAGTTAAAGATGTTAGTTGCACATCATCCAAATTCTACCTTTCTAGACTTCAAAGAGTTAGCTATCAGTATTCTGGGGAAAGACCCACAACCAGAGCCTGCTAGGCCTGCTGAAATGTCTGTAAGTAAGCCTTTTACAACTCCATAATGTTACCCTATAGTTAGTCAGGAAGCCCAAGCTCCGGTTCCTGATGCAGTTGCTGCACTGACAGATCAAGTTAACTTCTTAACCAAAAGTCTAGAGAAAGTATGCCAAAAACTGGAACAGTGGGAGAATCCATTGCCAAGGAAACATTTCCTTCCTGATGATAAACAGACTTATCTCAGAAACCATGGTAAACGACCCACTGACCGCTTTAATGAGCAAAAGCGACCCATTTGTAGATACTGTCACAAGCCAGGCCATACAGAAAAAAATGTGCTGGCAGTTTAAAAGGTCGACCCCCCAAGGCCAAGGACCGCCCCTCGGGAGGTAGAGCAGTAGGTCCAGAAGATCCCAGCTGGATGCCCAGATATGTAGGATCCCGTCCAGAAGTGGTTCTCCGAATCAATGGGGTTCCCTTTGTTGCCTTATTGGATACCGGATCTCAAGTCACAACTATCCAACAGACTGCATTTGAGAAATACTGGGACCATGACCAGCTGACGCAGCCACCAGAATCCTGGCTGAGCATTAGAGCCAGCAACGGCAAACCTGTGCCAGTGCATGGGTACTGGGAGCCGACTCTTCAAGTCGGAGGAACCACACTACCTCAACAAGGTATCATTGTTGTACAAGTCAGGTAAGATAACAACCCTCCAGTAGTCCTAGGAATGAACATCCTTAGGAACTGTTATACTGAAATGCTTGAAGCTTTACACAAGTCCATGCCTACCGCTTCACCTACCTCCAAAAAGGTGATACAACAAACCATTCATGTATTAAGTGCACAACAGAAATTTGCTAATGAGAAAGGAGAGATTTGCTGTGCTCGCATCAGAGGTAACCAACCAGTGATCCTGAAACCCAATACTGAAACACTGGTGCCGAGCCGCTCGTGGAATCCAAGGTCAAGATTACCAGGCCCTGGTAGAACCCATCCACTTGAAAGACCATCCTCTGGTCCGAGCTACAAGAAACCTAGTGACCGTTTCCCAAGGTAAAGTTCCAATTCGTCTTCTGAACTTAAGTAGTAGAAGTATTACCTTTAACAAGCACTACCCTGTTGCTCAATTGTTACAAGTCACTTTTCATGATGTTATCAGTGTACCTGCAGCTACCAGTCTTTAGTCTAGTCAGAAGCTGAATACTCAAGATCATACTCCAAATGCATTATGGTGGAACGAACTCCACGTGTGAGATACTTCTACACCTGAAGAACAAATTGAAGGAGTCTTAAAAGTCGTGAAGGAGCATCATCAGGCCTTCAGTAAACATCCTACAGATTATGGAGAGGTCAGTGTAATCAAGCACACCATCCCTACTGGTTCACATCCTCCAATCAAAGAAAGGTATCGACCTATACCACCAACTATGTACCAATCTGTGAAAAAGATGATCCAGGAGATGAAGGATTCAAAAATCTTAAAAGACAGCCTTAGCCCATGGGCTGCACCTCTAGTTCTCTGGAAGAAAGATGGTAACATTCGATTTTATGTGGACTACAGGAAGATTGACAAAAGTACCCAAAAGGATGCCTATCTTTTACCAATAATCAAGGAGTCCTTGACAGCATTAGGATCCTCAGCTTACTTTTCAACTCTGGATTTAACCAGTGGGTACTGGCAGGTACCCATGGCTCCTGAAGATCGTGAACAAACAGCATTTACTACCCCTATGGGCCTATTTGAATTTAACAATATCTTTTGAGAAGAAATGAAGATGGCACTCATCCTTAAAGTCCAGATTTGCTTTATTTGTCCAAAAAAGACAGACTTGCATATAAAGTGGCAGGGGTGCGGTAACGCTACACAAGTGCTGTAGAGCGGCGACGGCCATTTCACGAGAGATGCGCTTTCTCTGGCCTCTCTAGACTCCTGAAACAAGTGCATTATCTCTTAAGCAGGAGTGTTGGCCCCCAGTTGACATGAGCACAAGCAGCAATGGGGGGGGGAGGGGTTGCACTAGCTGCTCAGACTATTAAAACATGTATATAACCATATAAATGCAGATGTGCTACCAAATAATGCTTAAAAGAATACACTGAAATCATTTTTATCATTCAGACCTAACGGTCCTAGTGCATTGGTTCTAATGATCCAGCTGGCTTTTCTACGAAGTAATGCTGTATGTCTGCTGCCCCCTCTGGGCATATTGGGAATTGTTTCTATCCCTGCAAATGAAAAAATCCTAGCGTTGCCTATATGAATCTGTCTTACATGTTCGATTAAACGAGGACATCCTTTACCTGACACCACAGAACTAAAGTGCTCCCTAATTCTTTCGAAAAGGGGTCTGATCGTTTTGCCTATATAAAATAAACCACAGGGGCATGTTATCATATATACTACATATTTTGTCCTACAAGTGATTAGCTATGTAACATTATATTCAATGCTACCAAAACGCAGTGATTTACTCTGTAAGTTATACTGGCAAAATGAGCAGCTCCCACATCTATGATTACCTCTAAGTCCCTAATCCACATCCTGGGTTTCCTATCTATGTATCTACTCCATACCAGCCTGTCCTTTAAAGTGTGACTCCGCCTGAATGCGATGATAGGTTTTTGTTGGGTAATATCCCTCAGAGAATTATCTCTACTCAAATCCCAATTGTGATTAATCACCTTCCGTATCATGTCTGCCATGGGGCTATACTTGAAGGAAAAAACAAATCTGTTTTGCTTGTTCTTTGTCTTAGTATCAGTAGTTCTTTTAAACAACAGATCTTCCTGTGAAAATCTTAATACCTCAAGCATAGTCCGATGCAACACCTGCTCTGACTTTGGGCTTGCTGTGTAAGTGGGCTGTGTATAAGTGGAGTTTAAAGAACCCGGAGTGCTGGTACTGAGTGTGATTTGGTTGGAGTGACTGCAAATAACTGTCTGTAGTTTATTGGAAAAGTCCTTGTTTGTTTAGTGCTTGCATTTGGTTATAACATTTAAACCCATTTTTTTTTCTCTGCTGTGTACCTGGTGAAGGGGAGTGGTTAGCAATCCCAGGTGCTATAAATTACATAGCTAAACTCTTATAGAGCCTGCTCTGACTTTGGGCTTGCTTTGTAAGTGGGCTATGTATAAGTGGAGTTTAAAGAACCGGAGTTTAACCCCTTCCCGACCGCCGCCGTACATGTACGGCGCGCGGGCGGTGCGGGGACATGACGCCCGCTCGCGGGTGTGGCGGGCGTCATGGCCGGCAAGTCTCTGCTGTTTCTAACAGCAGAGACTTGCCGCATCTTACCTCCGTCTGCGGAGACTTCCAGGGCCTTCTGATGCCGTGATCACACGTGATCACGGCATCAGGATGCGTCTGAACCCGGAAGCCCACGCTTCCGGGTGGTGTACAGACGCCCCGATTGGCCAATCGGGGTGTCTGTACACCATATGAAAACTGTAATCCTCGCTGGTGAGGATTACAGTTTTCAAACTGCAATTCTTATTCTGGCCACTAGATGGCAGGCCAGGATAAGAAATGAGCAATTCATGGTTTTAACTGCATCTAGTAAATCCATGATTGCTCATAAAGAAAAAAACAAAACACAATAGATCAGATGATATTTGAGCTTTAAAATAATCACAGAAAAATTAAAAAAAAATGTTAAAAAATATATAAAAAATAAAAAAGATATAAAAGTTCAAATCACCCCCCTTTCCGTATAAGTAAAAAATAAATACCTAAATAACAATAAATATAGACATCATGGGTATCACCATGACCGAAAACGCCAGTACTTTTAAAATATAAAAAAAAAATTTCAATACGGCGAATTGTGTGGCGGAAAAAAGCCTCCAAATGGCGATTCGCAGTTTTTTGTCCCTTTTTTTTTCTAAAAAAAAATAAATAAAAAGTGATCAAAAAGTCATACACACCCCAGAATGGTATCAATAAAAACTTCAGACCGCCCCGCAAAAAATGAGCCCCCATACAGCTCTGTACACATAAATACCAAAAAGTTATAGGGGTCAATATATGACAAGGAAAAAAAAAAAAAAAAAAGGGCAACTTTCTAATTATTTTATCACCATCTAAACGCAGGAAAAACTATACATATTAGGTATTGCTGGATTCGTACTGACCAGTAGAATGAAAATAACGGATCAGTTTTAATGCACATCGAATGCTGTAAATAAGAAACCCGTAGAACTGTAGCGGAATAGCGTTTTCTTTGCAATTTCACCCGGTTTGGAATTTTTTTCCCGCTTCCCACTACACCGTATGCAATATTAAATGGTGGCGTTGGAAAGTACAACTTGTCCCGCAAACAACAAGCCCTCATACAGCTATGTGAACAGAAAAATAAAAGAGTTATGGCTGTTTGAAGGCAGGGAGCACAAAACGAAAATGCAGAACCGAAAAAAGCTCCGGTCGTGAAAGGGTTAAGACAAGGAGGAAAAAGTAAGGTTGGAGGGATTTTCCTTGTTTGATTGTAACTTGATCTGAGCTGCTCCTTTAACTACAGCAAAACCGCATCTTATCACATATTTACTGTTTTTCTGTACTGTACTGTATATCCCCATCTAGCAGGTGCTCCATGGACAATGCTACTAAGTGTGTCCTATGCAATGTATGCATGCCTTGAAGAGCCATTCATGGGTGAATACATTTGCACTAGATGCAATCACGTTGCATATTTGGAAGCCCAGATCTTGGATCTAAATAAGCAGCTTGGCAAACTTAGGGGCATTGAACACCTGGAGAGAGGCTTAGACCTCACAGTGCAGGCACTGGCTGGGGTCAGTGAAGAGGAGGAGGGAGGAAATGGGCAAGAGCAGGACTATCAGGTCAGCAGTTGGGTTAATGTAGTAAGGAGGGGTAGAGGGAAAAGTGCCAGGGAGGCTAGTCCTGAGCTAGAACGCCCTAGTAAATATGCCTGTTTGGCTGATATTAGGGATGAAAGCCCAGGACCAGCGACACTGCAGCAGGCCATTTCTCCTAGAAACCAGGAGGATGACCGCTGCAGGAAGGATGGGAAAAGGAGAGCAGCAAAGGACAGACAGATACTGGTGGTAGGGGACTCTATTATTAGGCGGACAGACAGGGTCATCTGTCGCCGAGACCGTGAATGCCGAACAGTGTGTTGTCTCCCGGGTGCTCGGGTTCGGCATATTGCGGACCGGATTGACAGATTGCTGGGTGGGGCTGGGGAAGACCCGGCGGTCATGGTACATGTTGGCACCAATGACAAAGTCAGGGGGAGATGGAAGGTCCTTAAAAATGATTTTAGGGAACTAGGTGAGAAGCTAAAGTCCAGGACCTCCAAGGTAGTGTTTTCAGAAATACTACCAGTGCCACGAGCGTCACTAGAGAGACAACGGGAGATTAGGGAGTTAAATAAGTGGCTCAGAGGCTGGTGCAGGAAGGAAGGGTTTGGGTTCATGGAGAACTGGGCCGACTTCTCTGTCGGCTACAGACTCTACAGTAGGGACGGGCTGCACCTTAATGGGGAGGGTGCAACTGCCCTGGGGGAAAAAATGGTTAGACGGCTGGAGGAGCTTTTAAACTAGGATCTGGGGGGAGGGTGGGGGGTAATACTAATAAGGGGGTAGATAGTGTAGATAGAGAGTGGGTCATAGGAAGGAAAAGGGGGGGGGTTAGTGGGGGCTGGGGTTAGTAAGGAATGTAGGGAGAAGACTGTGCAAAACAACAACCAAAGTAACCCAAGAAGCCCGGATATTCATTTCATAAGTAATAGTAAATTGACAAACGGGGTAAAAAATATACAAAGACCTCTTAAGTGTATGTACACTAATGCCAGAAGCCTAACTAATAAAATTGGCGAACTGGAATTAGTGATGTGTGAGGAGGACTGTGACATAGTGGGAATAACTGAGACATGGCTGGATGATACCTATGACTGGGCAGTTAATGTACAGGGTTACAATCTTTTTAGAAAGGATCGTCAAAACCGGCGAGGGGGAGGGGTCTGCCTTTATATAAAGTCCTGTCTAAAGCCCACAATCCGGGAAGATATAAGTGAGGGACATGAAGATGTGGAGTCACTGTGGGTAGAAATAAATGGAGCCAAAAACAATAATAAAATACTAATAGGAGTTTATTATAAACCACCTAATATATCAGAGGCCACAGAAAATCAATTTCTAAATGAAATAGACGAAGCGGCAAATCAGAATGAGGTTGTTATTATGGGGGACTTCAACTACCCAGATATAGACTGGGAAACTGAAACCTGTATATCTCATAAAGGAAACAGGTTCTTGACAATAACCAAAGACAATTACCTTTCCCAACTGGTTCAGGACCCGACTAGAGGGACGGCCATACTGGACTTAGGC
The DNA here is from genome assembly GCA_900303285.1 of Rhinella marina. NCBI lineage: Eukaryota > Metazoa > Chordata > Amphibia > Anura > Bufonidae > Rhinella > Rhinella marina. Next base: position 39,452 of record ONZH01010272.1, read on the forward strand.
TACTTTCACACTAGCGTTTTAAAATTCCGGTATTGAGTTCCGTCATAGGGGCTCAATACCGGAATAAAACGCTTCAGTTTTGTCCCCATTCATTGTCAATGGGGACAAAACTGAACTGAAGACAACGGAATGCTCCTGAAAGCATTCCGTTCCGTCTTCAGACCGGAGAACAAACCGCAGCATGCTGCGGTTTGCTCTCCGGTCCAGGCATCCGCACCAAGACGGATCCGGAATGACCCCCAATGCAAGTCAATGGGGGTGGATCCGTCTGGTGTGACCATAATGGTAACCGGATCCGCCCTCCATTGACTTTCAATGGAGTCCATTACGGATCCGGGTACAGATAGACACATACAGACATAAACATACACACACATAAAGACATACAAACACACATACATACTTACATGCTCCCCGGCAGGTCTTCGGAGCGTCAGGACGGCTCACACAGGTCACGATTCCCCACAGCGCCCTCTGCTGGGCGCCTGGTGGAATCGTCAGATGACGATTCCACCAGGCGCCCAGCAGAGGGCGCTGTGGGGAATCGTGACCTGTGTGAGCCGTCCTGACGCTCCGAAGACCTGCCGGGGAGCATGTAAGTATGTATGTGTGTTTGTATGTCTATATGTGTGTGTATGTTTATGTGTATGTATATGTATGTACAGTGTGACATGTGTGGGGCCGGAGCGC
>ONZH01010274.1:0-101856 GCA_900303285.1 Rhinella marina
ACTGACACCCTGTTAACGGTGGCTATTTAGACTGCGACCCAGACAAATGTCGCACAGAGAGTTTTTCTGGATCAAGCTGTAGATGATATTGGTAGCCAAATGACTTGGTTGTATTCTGTGACGTACAGAAAGTGTCACCTGGACAGTATATACGGATCGGAGCGAGTGTGCTGAACTGTGACACACAGAAAGGTTACACGCAGCTGAGTAAAATGGATTTGTATCACTGAGCTAAAACAACTGAAAAACTTATTTTTTTTTTATATTTTGTTTTTATATTTTTTTTTTAAATTTTGTTTTTTTTGGAACGTGACGTGCAGGAACTATCGTAGAACTGACTGACATCCTGTTAACGGTGGCTATTTAGACTGCGACCCAGACAAATGTCGCACACAGAGTTTTCTGGATCAAGCTGTAGATGATATTGGTAGGAAATGACTTGGTTGTATTCTGTGATGTACAGAAAGTGTCGCCTGGACAGTATATACGGATTGGAGCGAGTGTGCTGAACTGTGACACACAGAAAGGTTACACGCAGCTGAGTAAAATGGATTTGTATCACTGAGCTAACACAACTGAAAAACTAATTTTTTTTTTAATTTTGTTTTTTTGGGAACGTGACGTGCAGAAACTATGGTAGAACTGACTGACACCCTGTTAACGGTGGCTATTTAGACTGCGACCCAGACAAATGTCGCACAGAGAGTTTTCTGGATCAAGCTGTATACGTTATTGGTACCAAATGACTTGGTTGTATTCTGTGACGTACAGAAAGTGTCACCTGGACAGTATATACGGATCGGAGCGAGTGTGCTGAACTGTGACACACAGAAAGGTTACACGCAGCTGAGTAAAATGGATTTGTATCACTGAGCTAAAACAACTGAAAAACTTATTTTCTTTTAAGTTTTTTTTTTTTATTTTTTGTTTAAATTTTGTTTTTTTTGGGAACGTGACGTTCAGGAACTATCGTAGAAATGACTGACACTCTGTTAACGGTGGCTATTTAGACTGCGACCCAGACAAATGTCGCACAGAGAGTTTTCTGGATCAAGCTATAGATGATATTGGTAGCAAATGACTTGGTTGTATTCTGTGACGTACAGAAAATGTCGCCTGGACAGTATATACGGATCGGAGCGAGTGTGCTGAACTGTGACACACAGAAAGGTTACACGCAGCTGAGTAAAATGGATTTGTATCACTGAGCTAAAACAACTGAAAAACTTATTTTTTTTTTTATATTTTGTTTTTTATATTTTTTTTTTAATTTTGTTTTTTTTGGGAACGTGACGTGCAGGAACTATCGTAGAACTGACTGACACCCTGTTAACGGTGGCTATTTAGACTGCAACCCAGACAAATGTCGCACACAGAGTTTTCTGGATCAAGCTGTAGATGATATTGGTAGCAAATGACTTGGTTGTATTCTGTGACGTACAGAAAGTGTCACCTGGACAGTATATACGGATCGGAGCGAGTGTGCTGAACTGTGACACACAGAAAGGTTACACGCAGCTGAGTAAAATGGATTTGTATCACTGAGCTAAAACAACTGAAAAACTTATTTTTTTTTTTATATTTTGTTTTTTATATTTTTTTTTTAATTTTGTTTTTTTGGGAACGTGACGTGCAGGAACTATCGTAGAACTGACTGACACCCTGTTAACGGTGGCTATTTAGACTGCAACCCAGACAAATGTCGCACACAGAGTTTTCTGGATCAAGCTGTAGATGATATTGGTAGCAAATGACTTGGTTGTATTCTGTGATGTACAGAAAGTGTCACCTGGACAGTATATATGGATTGGAGTGAGTGTGCTGAACTGTGACACACAGAATGGTTCCACACTGCTGTGTGCAATGGATTTGTATCACTGAGATAGAACAATAAAAAAAAAACAGGGTTAGATATGGCGATAGCTGCACTACTAGTGCCAGCCAGCCAGCCAAGCCAGGAGACAAAAAAAAAAAATTTCTTCTAGCCCTTAGAAGGGCTGTTGGGTTCTTTGTGGGTGATTCCTGCCTAACAGAGAACTAAATTCAGGCCCTAACACTATCCCTGAAAGGCAGCAGCTCTATCCCTAACGACATCCAGACGGCATCTGAGCCAAGCAATTCCAGGGTCACCTGATCAGGCCAGCCAACCCCTGCTATCGACATGTAAGGGCCCCACGTGATGCTGGGTGTACCGTAGAGTCTCCTGGCTTGTGATTGGCTGTGTTTATAGGCGCCAAAAAAGCATGATGCGGAAGTTGCCATTTCCTCGAGTATGGCGAGATACTCGTCCGAGCAGCGAGCACTTACGAGTACCCTAATACTCGAACGAGCACCAAGCTCGGGCGAGTATGCTCGCTCATCTCTACTAATATCTAATCTTATTTATACCTAATCTTAAAACTATTTTACCCAGCGCTGAGGTTACATACTACTACTATTGATATTAATAAATATATTTTTAGATACAACTATTGTGATTATATTTCTAGACACAACTATTGTGACTATATTCTATATTTTCAACACAAGTCTAAATTGTTGACACTATACTCACAAAGTGAAAACTACCTCTCTGCAAGACCAAATGTAAGAAAGTGCTCATCACCAACTTCATTCATTTGCATATAAGTGCTGCTGATCATTAGGCTCACCCCCACCTCCTCTCTCTACTTCATGTCTCCTCATGAACTCCATTCCTACAAAGATTCAGCTGAAGATTTTATCAACTATATTCAGGACCATAATCCCTGACAAGCAGAGCAGAGAAGAGGATGAGGCAGCTTTTTAGCTCAGTGTTGTGAAGTAAATTGTCCTCCTGTGGATTAGGACAGGTTTTGTGTGTACTACTAGGACGGCGGCCATTTTATTTTCCCTGATGATTGCTCCCCAGACAAAACAAGCCATTCTAGCTAATGAAAGGCATCTGGGAATATACTAAAGTAATATTTAAAGAGTAACTAAACTTTTGTATAACATTTTCTTAACCTGTCCTTAATAACACTTTTGTAATATACTTTATTAATGCAATATGCGCTCCTGTCCGTACTCACTGCGCTGCGGTCTCGTTCATAAAAATGTCAACTCTGTAGTCAGCGGTGTACAGAGAAGTAGATTTTAAGCACACAGGGTGACATGCACTTTTGTTAGGGAAAAGTGTAATAAAAATACAAAATACATTAATAAACTATATTACAAAAAGTGTTATTAGGGCATTAGGGACAGGTTTAGAAAAATGTATGCAAAAGTTTAGTTACTCCTTAAATATTTTCATTTTCCGAATTTCCAGAGAACCCCTTTAACCCCTTCACCCCCAGCGCCGTACATGTACGGCGCTGGGGCGATGCGGGCACATGGCGCCCGCTCGCGGGTGCGGCGGGCGTCATGGCCGGCAAGTCTCTGCTGTTTCTAACAGCAGAGACTTGCCGCTACCTACTATATCGGCGGCGTCTTCCGGGTTGACTAGATGCCGTGATCACACGTGATCACGGCATCTAGTTGCGGCTAAACCCGGAAGCGTTCGCTTCCGGGTGGTGTACAGACACCCCGTGTGGCCAATCGGGGTGTCTGTACACCATATGAAAACTGTAATCCTCGCTGGTGAGGATTACAGTTTTCAAAGTGCAATTCTTATTCTGGCCACTAGATGGCAGGCCAGGATAAGAAATGAGCAATTCATGTCTTTCTGAGTCTATAAAACCCAGAATTGCTCATAAAGAAAAAAAAAAAAAGCCACAATATATAAGCCCATATTTGAGCTTTCTAATAGTAAAAAAAAATTTAAAAAAAAAGTTAAAAAATATATAAAAAATAAAAAAGATGTAAAAGTTCAAATCACCCCCCTTTCCGTATAAGTAAAAATAAATACCTAAATAACAATAAATATAGACATCATGGGTATCATCGTGACCGAAAACGCCCGTACTTTTAAAATATAAAAAAAAAATTCCAATACAGCGAATTGTGTGGTGGAAAAAAGCGTCCAAATGGCGATTTGCCGTTTTTTTGTCGCTTTTTTTTTCTAAAAAAAATTAAATAAAAAGTGATCAAAAAGTCATACACACCCCAGAATGGTATCAATAAAAACTTCAGATCGTCCCGCAAAAAATGAGCCCCCATACAGCTCTGTACACATAAATACCAAAAAGTTATAGGGGTCAAGATTTGACAAGGAAAAAAAAAAAAAAAAAAAGGGCAACTTTCTAATTATTTTATCACTATGAAAACGCAGGAAAAACTATACATATTAGGTATTGCCGGATTCGTACTGACCAGTAGAATGAAAGTAACGGATCAGTTTTAATGCACATCGAACGCTGTAAATAAGAAACCCGTAGAACTGTAGCGGAATAGCGTTTTCTTTGCAATTTCACCCGGTTTGGAATTTTTTTCCCGCTTCCCACTACACCGTATGCAATAATAAATGGTGGCGTTGGAAAGTACAACTTGTCCCGCAAAAAACAAGCCCTCATACAGCTATGTGAACAGAAAAATAAAAGAGTTATGGCTGTTTGAAGGCAGGGAGCGCAAAACGAAAATGCAGAACCGAAAAAAGCTCCGGGGGTGAAGGGGTTAATGAAAATTTGCTAATTTAGAAAATACAGAACTATAAATGTAAAAACAATGAAATAATCATTTTTTTAAAACAACTTTTTGGTCGAATTACCCAATAAAACTAAAAGTTAAAAAAAAATTCTGTATGCAAAAATACATTAAAATAAACCCTGCAAAAATAAAATAAAAAGGTTGCATCAACATCTGAGGGGTGCACAACCCGCGCGTCTCAGGTCGCTGGGGTGGTGGTCATGGTTTCTAAGGATCGTTTGGGAGCGTCTCTGGATTCTCCTAGGAGCCCATACACTCTAGCTACAACCCTCATAATGTCTTTACATATACTACATTTCATCACAATAACAAAGCTAGTCATGTGGGAAATCACATGGCATGTCGTCAAACACAGCCGACCTGTCAGGACACTTCTTTCACATGCCGCCGTCCCACGGGCATTTGATAGTCGCACTCTTATTGGTCGTTTTTGTCTGCAGAGTGCTGATTGGGTAGAGGACGGTAGGGGCAGGGTCCAGCGCTGGGAAGTGAATGGTTGCTTTTTGTAGCTGTCCGCAGTGCTTCCGGTACATAGTGATTTGTATACAGTAGACATGGAGCAGTTGTGTGGCTGTCTCTGATCTGTACACCATGCCTGTATGTGCGCGCTACTGAGTAGCGGACGAACTGTAGGCGAGCCGTTGAGTCGGGTACGTTGTTCTCATGTGTATGCGTTTTATATCTTGTGCTCCGGTGTATTGTAGACAGGCGCATAATGCACCTTCTCCGAGAAGCTGCTCAGTCCTGATATGATACATTATCTGTATAGGCGGCAATAGACTGCGTTCTATCTATTCTTCCCACTATAAAAAAAACTCCCTAGTATAAAATAATAATAGTGCAGTGTGAACTCATTCTGATTCTCCTATAATCTGTGTAATCATGTGTCCTCCAATTAACATTTCTTTGCACAAGTTTGTAAGTTATGGAATTTTGGGGGGAGGGAAGAAAGGAAAGTAGGGAAAATATTCCTGAAGATTGTAGCCCCTTTAAGGGTCCTCATTTATTACTATTGTTTAATAGACCGTTAAAGGGGTTGTCTCACTTCAGCAAGTGGCATTTATCATGTAGTGAAAGTTAATACAAACCACTTGCTAGTGATTCCTTTGCTGGCTGGATTCATTTTTCCATCACATTATACACTGCTTGTTTCCATGGTTACAACCACCCTGCAATCCCACAGAGGTGGCCGTGCTTGCACACTGTAGGGAAAAGTGTGGGCCGGGACTGTGGGAGTGTGCATAAGCCATTGCTTTTTCCTATAGTGTGCAAACATGACCACCACTGCTGGAATACAGGGTGGTCTGTAACCATGGAAACGAGCAGTGTATAATGTGGTAGAAAAATGAATCCAGCCAGTAAAGGAAGCGACATGGATAATCATAATACATTAGTAAGTGCCTTGTATTAACTTTCTATTTGCCTTTTACTCATTTAAAACTTCACTTTTATTTCTCTTTATTAAAAGTATTATAGATGGGAAGGGAGACGTCCTATCTCTAATGCTTTTCTTCCCATCTATAATACTTTTAATGAAGAGAAATAAAAGTAAAGTTTTAAATGAGTAAAAGGCAAAAGGAAAGAAGGAGCTTAATGGTTTAGGACCAATAGTAATAAATGAGTATATAACATGCCACCATTATGCCAAGGTCACTTCCAAGTACCTTTAAAGGGGTTATCCAACCCCTATAATGACCCCTGCAATGCCCAGGCACCTCATACAGATTATACTTCCCCCGATCCCCAGCACCCGCATCACTCCTGATCCCTGCATGGTTGCCGCCGCTGCTGCATCTCCCTGTTGTGCAGATCAAAACTTCCAGCGGCAGGGATGGGGCAGCCAATAGCAGGCAGCGATGGAGACGAGCCTCCCTAGCATTGCGGTCAGCACCAATCAGCTCTTTTCAATAGGAGCAGCGCTACAGTTACCAGTTCCATTCAGAACGTTCCGGAGCTACAACGAAAAAGTTGATCGGCGGGAGTACTGTGTCAGACCCTACCGATTTGAAATAACAGTATATGCTTATCTGGAGGATAGGCCATTAATGTCAAAATCTTTAAAGGGGTTGTGCAAAAATGGAGCTCCATTCCCTGCATTCTGCAGAACCTGCAAAGGGAAGCTTACCTGCCTCCCACTCCTTCTTGTCCCTGCTTCTGATGTTCCTCTGGGCTTCAGCAATGTCAACATCTGGTTTAACATTGCTGCAGCTATTCACAGGCCGCGGCAGGCTCATGGTTGTGAGGGGAGCCTGACACCACTGTGTCTGTGATTGGCTGCGGTGATGTCAAACCGGATATTGACATCGCTAGAGCCCAGAGGAGCATCTCAGGCCGGGAGAAGAAGGAACAGGGAGCTGCCGCCAGAAAGTACGTGAATGGGAATGGGGGGGTTTGACAAAAATCTCCCCATTTTTGCACAACCCCTTTAAAGGTACTGGTCAGCAAGTTTAAACCAGATTAGTAACTCCAGTATGCCAGGAATCGTTTTATTAGGAACATATATGTTGTAAAGGGGTTTTCTGGGATTTCAATATTTATGACCTACCCTCAGGGTGTCGGGCCCCCGTCGATCTGATATTGATGTCCTATCTTGAAGATATTAAAATCCCGGAAAACCCCTTTAAAGAGGTTATGCCATGATTCATGTAAAAAGTGAAAATCAGACATCATATACTACATGACAATCTTTCTAACAAAGCTAGAACCAGCCCTGTACCTCACATGGGTCCAGAGATCTCCCCATTCATTGCTTCGATGTTCTGCTAGATTTATTTCAGGCTGGTAGCTCAGAAGGTGTGTCCTTTTATGAGACAACCTCGTCAATCTTTGCTGATTAACGTCTGATGTCTTCATGTAATGTTATTTGCTTTACTTTGTAGGCCTAGAGTTCTTACAAGATGGCAGGTCGCAGGAAACGTGCGCCTCCAGTCAAGCTGGACGATGGCGCAAAGAAACTGTTATCCTGGAACATGCATGAAGACAGAAGGAATGAAGAGAATGGGGACCCTGCCGAGCCATGCACATCACTTTCTTTAATAAATAATAGTCCTGAAAGGTTGTTGTCCACCTGTGAGCCTGAAAGTCCAAGTACAGGAAGAAAAGAAAATCATGACTCTACAGACATCTCGGCCCCATCAGCCATTGGTCTTAGTTTAGTAGTCTTGCCCGTTCCTGATGATGACGTCTGGAGAGCTTTGCTTTGTGTATTCAGTCTTCAGGTTTCTCCTGGGCACTATGCTAGTTTGGATTTTCATGGGTGCAGTTTTACATTGACTAGTACCGCTTCCTCCAAACCTGCTCAGCTTTTGCTTTGTGTGCATGAATCAGACGTAGATGATGAAGGGTCTACACAAGAATCGAGCAGACGTGCAGAGGAGGTTTTTGTTGAAGCTTCACTTGGTGGCCAGATGCTGGATGACATAATGTGGTTGCAGAAGAAGAAGCTTATTGCACTTTATCAAAGGACAACCCCATATAATGAGCTTGAGGTAATCAAAGATCTGGTTGTCCCTGCTAATACCAGAGGAGTCTCTGATCAGTCACTGTCATCTTCTGCTTTCATAAAAAAATTCAATACACCTTCTGAATTTTTTTTGCTGACATGGGCAATGTACTAGCCTGTGCCTTCCTTGTAGATGCTGGATCCAGCCAGTGCCTATATATGAGGTTTGCCCTAAGAGATGCAGTACTGTTGTATGAATATACGATCCTACTTTAAGAAAAGTTCCCTAAAGTGAATGTTGAAGGGGTTCTTCCAGATTTATTAAGATTTGGCAGGATGTTTTGTAAAGTTAAATGAAATCGTACTGACCTTTAACAGGGTTGTCCTACTCTCCGGACAGGTCGTCAATACTTGATCGGTGGGGGTCCGACTCCCGACACCCCCGCCGGTCAGCTGTTTGAGGAGGCCAAGGCGCTCTTCCTAGGTCAGTGACATCACATTCAAGTGAATGGGCCTGAGCTGCAATACCAAACACAGCCGCTATCCAGTGGATGACACTGTGCTTGGTAAGTTTTGAGGAGGCCGTGGTGCTCTTCAAATAGCTGATTGGCAGGGGTGCAGGGATTTGGACACCTAATGATCAGGTATTCACCTATCCGGAGGATAGGCCATCAGTATTAAACAACTGGAAAACCCCTTTAACCCCTTCAACCCTGGGCCTGTTTTTACCTTCCTGACCAGGCCATTTTTTGCTAATCTGACATGTGTCAATTTATGTGGTAATAGCTTTGGAACGCTTTTACTTATCCAAGCCATTCTGAGATTGTTTTCTCGTCACATATTGTGCTTTACGACAGTAGTAAATTTGTGGCAAAATATTTCATTTTTATTTTTTTAAAAATACCAAATTTATATTGTAAATATTATAAATACATAGTAATACCTCCAAAAATAGTTATTTTTTTTACATTCCCCATATGTCTTCTTTATGTTGGCATCATTTTATAAATGTCATTTTACTTATTTGGGACGTTAGAGGGCTTAGAAGATTAGAAGCCATTTTTCAAATTTTCAACAAAATTTCCAAAACCATTTTTTTAAGCACCAATTCAGTTATAAAGTGATTTTCAGGGGCTTACGTAATGGAAACCACCCATAAATGACCCCATTTTAGAAACTACACCCCTCAAAAAACTGCTGTTACAAACTTTGTAAACCCTTGAGGTGTTCCACAAGAATTAATGGAAAATGGAGGTGAAATTTCAAAATTTCACTTTTTTGGTAGATTATTCATGTTAATAATTTTTTTCTTGCAAAACAGCAAGGGTTAACAGCAAATTAAACCTCAATATACATTACTCTGATTCTGCAATTTACAGAAATACCCCATATGTGGTGGTAAACGTCTCTATGGGTTTGTGGCAGTGGTCAGAAGGAAAGGAGCGCCATACGGATTTTGGAGGCAGATTTTGCTAGAATGGTTTTTAGGCACCATTTTGTAATTGAGAGACCCTGACGTACCCCTACAGTGGAAACCCTCAAAAAGTGACCCAATTTTGGAAACTACACCCTTCAAAGAATATATTAAGGGGGGTACTGACCACTTTGACCCCCTAAGCGTTTTACGGAATTTGGAAACACTTGGCTGTGAAAATGAAAAGTTTTATTTCTTCCAATAAAATGTTGCTTTAGCCCCAAATTTTTCATTTTCACAAGGGGTAACAGGAGAAAAGCACCCCATAATTTGTTTCCCATTTTCTCCTGAATACGGCAACACCCCATATGTGGTGATAAACTGCTGTGGGGGAACATGGCAGGACTCAGAACAGAAGGAGCGCCATATGGATTTTGCAGCACAGATTTTGATGGATTGGTTTGTGGGAGCCATTGATTTTTATTTTGTTGAGTTATTGTCTTATGTGGGGGCTCATTTTTTGCAGAATGAGGTGATGTTTTCATTGGTACCATTTTGGGGTACATAAGACTTTTTGATCGCCTGCTATTACACTTTTTGTGAGGCAAGGTGAAAAAAATGGCTGTTATGGCATAGTTTTTTGGTAAATTTTTTTTACAGCATTCACCTGGGGGGCCATTTCATGTAATATTTTTATAGAGCAGGTTGTTACGGACGCGGCGATACCCAATATGTCAAACATTTTTATTTTTGGAAAGTTTTACACATTAGATGCATTTTTGAACAGAATAAAATCTTTTTTTTTTGTGTTGCTATTTTCTGAGAGCCATAGTTTTTGTATTTTTTGGGCGATTGACTCAGGTAGGGTCTACATTTCTGTGGGGCGAGATGACGGTTTGATTGGTACCATTTTGGGGTAAGTACGCCTTTTTGATCGCCTGCTATTGCACTTTTTGTAAGGGAAGGTGATCAAAAAAAGGCTGTTTTGGCACAGTTTTTTTTTTTTTTTTTTTTTTTTTTTACTGCGTTCACCTGGCGGGGTGGATGATATTTTTATAGAGCCGGTCGATACGGACGCGGCGATACCTAATATGTCTATTTTTATTTTTTTTCACTATTTTTTACAATTTTTTTTATATTTTGTGAAAAGGACGCTTTTTTTTTTGGAACTTGAAACTTTTTTTGTAAGACTTTATTTTTTCACTTTTTTTCACTTTCTTTTTTTACACTTTTTTAACTTTTGGGGTCTGATCCCCTTTACAATGCATTACAATACTTCTGTATTATAATGCATTAGCTGTAAGTGTATTACTCAATGTAATACACTTCCAGCCTTCTGCCTGTGAGATCCAGGGGGCTGCATCTCACAGGCTTCCGTAGATAGTAGCCGGATGCCTAAGGAAGGCATCCGGCTGCTATCTAAGCCATTGGGTCCCCGTCACAGCAGCGCGGGGACCCGATGGACACCCCTTCCGACCGCCCGCATCACATGTGCCGCGGTCAGCGCTGACCGCGGCACATGAAGGGTTAATACGCCGTAGGCGTACGCAGCAGGGGTCCGGCTACTGGGAACAGCCGGCCCCCCGCAGCTGATCGGGCGGACGTAGCTCCTGCACCCGCCCGATCAGCGCGCCGTAGTACTATGGCGCTGGTCGGGAACTTACTTCCCGCTGGTCGGGAAGGGGTTAAAATGTCCAGGTGGTCCCCACCACTCTGATCGGCCTACAGCAGTCACTATGAGTGACATATGACGCTTCAGGCCCAGTGGAGATCGAAGCGGTGATTTAAAATAATAAAAGAGGCTCTGTTGGCTCTCTGGACATGTCCGTTTTAGTAAATGCTTCCATTCTTGATTAAATAATAATCCTGGAGCATCTTCTATAAGAATGTTGTTTTGTTCCTCTGTTATTCCTTCTGAAAAATTTATTGACAATTGGATGTTACTAGTTGAGGATGTGTCTGCACAGTCTGACACTATCCCATCTGGCTGTGGTAGTTGTGTAGGGACATACCATTTTGACAGCAGATTGGTAACAACCAGTTTTCCACGGAGGGACAACAGAAGAATGATGCAATGTTTAGTTCTAGGAAACGATGAATTGAGCCAGAATTGATGATTTAGGCTTTTTTGACACAAACCTTTTTTATTTGCGGAATTTGCCCCTTCCCTTTTTCCTAAAACCGGCTGCATTGTTTTTAATGGGAGGCCACACTGCTACTCATGTGACCAGAATGAAAGGTCATGCTCATTCGTTCCGCAGTGTCCATGTGGACAGCAACGTGGAAAAATCGCCACAGAAACTGGGATTGAGACATAACCGCCATGTGAACTAGCACCTTGGCCCTTTTATATTTCAGCATCTTTAGTATCTTACCCAAAACCAGGAATGGCTCTGAAACCCAGAGGAAATACAAATCTTTCATTATGCTACTCTGTCCAGTGCTGGTTTTTACTTTCAAATGCAGATGCTGAAACTGATCATGTGAAAGTGGCCTCATGGGAAAAAAATTACGCACTTATATAGCGCTGTTATATTCCACAGTGCTTTACAGATATTACCATCAAGCTGTCCCCAATGAGGCTCACAATCTAAGCTATGCTAGTATTTACTAAACCAGACACATCAGAGAAGCTGACATGTTCCCTTTAAAGGGGTTATCCCGTAATCAATGTAAAAAATAAAAATCACACACCATATAGTACGTGACAAACTCTTTCTAACAAAGCTAGAACCAGCCTTGTACCTCACATGGATCGGGAAATCTTACCATTCATTGCTCTGCTAGATTTATATCAAACTAGCAGTTCAAGGGGAGTGGCTTTTCTGCTGCAGCTCAGGGGGCGTGTCTTTCCTGCTGCAGCTAAGGAGGTGTGTCCATGCTGCTGCAACTCTCTCCTATGAGCTCAGGAGGCAGTTGAGCGATGAAACTGAGCATGTGCGGCCATCTCAGTAAATAGGACAAAGAAATGAGAAAAAACAAACCACAGGCGGCGCCATACAGATACATTTTATAGAATTACACAGTGACTATACAGAATTTTTTATTACATGCAATTACAGAAGTATTCAGATCCAGGTGCTGGTTTGAAACCTGTAGAATATTTTTCGTGGGTCAACGCCTTTAAATAATATAAATGATTAAAAAGTAAGTTTTAACCTTTATATTGCACCATGACATAAATGTACAGCTTGATGAATGAGTTTCCCGTGCCTCCACATTGAGTTCATCAGTCTGTTGGCCTAGGAGTGATACCAAGTGCAGACGCTATAATATACGGCGCTGTGCTTGGTGAGCTGCGAGAAGACCCCTGCGCTCGCAGGAGCACTGGTACCTTTTCAAAACATCTAATCTACGGGGGTTGAGGGGGTCAGACCCCCTTGATCAGATACTGATGACCTATTCTTTTAACCCCATGTTGGGGTTGTACATGTATTAGTGTATTTAACCTCATGTTAGGTCTTTAAAGGTGCTGCCCGCTCTGCTCTTTAAAGATGGCTCCTGCTCCACCAGGTGCCTGCTGTTTTAGACTTAACCCCTCAGCCGTTCCTTGACTATCGTAGTCTTCAGCTTTCTAGAGGCTCCAAGACTTACCACAGGGATGTTCTTGTGGAGCTCTGCCTGTCTCCCATAGACTGTAGTGGTAATTCATTAAGTCTATGGGAGATGCAGTCTCACCAAAGTAAAAATGAACAATTAAAAATATAAAGAAGATTTGCATTGCCGGGACCCTAAAGGCCCGTACTGTCAAAACATATTCATCCCATAAAATGAAAGGTGTAAGGGGGGTGGAATCAAAATGACCAATTCACTGTTTTTTTTTAAACTTCACCTCCCCAAAAAATTTGAATAATAAGTGATCAAAAAGTCATATACACTTCAAAATGGTATCACTAAAAACTACCAATGGTCCCGCAAAAAGACTGTAGATATAATTATCAAAAAACCTGGGAGTCAGAATATGCCAATGAAAAAAAATCCAGTTTTTATTTTTGTTCAGTATTAAAATACAAGAAAAAGTGTATGTGTGGTACTGCTGTAATCCTACTGACCCGGAGAATAAAGGGCGTGGGTCAGCTTTACTGCAAAAGGAATGACGTAAAAAAAAAACATAAAACTGTGGTGGAATTGTGTTTTTTTATTTTTTCCAGCTTTCCACTATATTGTATGCAATATTAAATGGTATCATTAGAAAGTACAACTTGTCAAGCCAAAAAGAAGCCCTCATAAGACTATGAACACAAATATAAAAAAAAGGTTATGGCTTCTTTTTGACATGTTATTTAAATCACTTGGTGAACATTATGAAGAATGCAAAAAAAACCCAACAGAATATCTTTTCTCCCGATTCTCCTCCTGTAAAAGTAATAAACATTAATGAATAATGTATTTGTATCCTAAAATGGTCCTAAAAACAATATACACTTTGAAGGTCATTTATTATACTCATATTTCAGGCGTAGATGACAGTTCATGTCTCAATCTACGACTTCTCCCTGCTCATGTCAGATCTAAAAATAGTGGGCTTGGGCAGGGAAGGGGATGGGCCAGTAAGCCCGTCTCATTTATCATTTTCTACACCTGTTTTAGAATGTTAGAAAATATTTACTTTAAAAAAAATTAAGTCACTCAAAAATTAAAACTTCAAAATACCCCTTTTCCTCATTTTTCATATTAAGAATTAAAATAAACTAAAATAAAATAATTTGTATGACTGTGTCCAATCTACTAAAAGATTACCATATTTTTCACTTTATAAAACAGTGCCTCTTAAAAATCGAATACTAATGAGCACTTCCATTACATAAGTGCACATTAGTACAGTGGGATGGGAAGCGATGAATATAGCGCCCCTGGTGGTGGCTTTATTCACCGCTCCTTGGTCTTCTGCGGGAGCCGCAGGCTGCTGAGGACATCGTTAGGACGTAGTGCACTACTACCTCATGCTGTGCTACATCAGGTCACAGTCCAACGCTGCAGGAAGAATGGACTGATCACCCGGATGGTGTCACCGTCCGGAGCAGGAGGGATAAGTTCTTTTATTTATGTTTTGTCTGATTAACATTTTGCGGTCAGTCCCTTTAAACGGGCCGAGAATCCCAAAGATAATGGTGTTCATAGAAATTCTCGTTAGCAATTGTACTGCTGATTACTAAATGCTTGTTCAGCGGGTAATTGAATCATTTGTGTGCTTACAAAAATGATCATTTACTAGTAGCAGATTGTGCTGTTTAAACACGATCTGCTGCCGGCAAACAATGAAACAGTATGGGGAAGAGCGATGGCATTAGCGATCACTCCCCACCGATACTGTGGAGGAGATCACTGCATGCACCAGTCTTCTCTGCTGACGAGCAGGCAATTATCGTGAAGGAACGCTTCCTTCCCGACAATATGCTGCTCTTGTCGTCTTGTGTAAAGGGACCTTAATATGAGGTCTGATTAAGATTGGGGATCTGATCTTAGGACTGATGAAGATTAGGGTTCTGATGAAAAATTTTTTTTTATGATTTTCCTCCTCTAAAACCCATGTGCATCTTATGGTCCGGTGCATATTATAAAGCAAAAAAACATGATATATTTTTTTTATCCCACACAATGAATATTGTTAAAAAAATAATAGTAATAATAAAATCCCAATACCAGAAGAACCATTTCCTGGTCACCTTGCCTGCCCCCCAAAAATAGAGTAAATAATTATCAAAAGAGTTGCCTGTACCTCAAAATAATACCAATAAAAACTATAGCTCAATCATACACAAAGTTATGGGTCAATATGGTAACAATTTTTTTTTTTTACAATTTTTAAAAGTCGTAAAAATAATAAGGCTATATATTTTTTTGTAATGCTGTAATCTTACTGACCTGCTGAGGTTGAAGTCGTGGAGGAATAGTTTTATTTCCCTTTTCACCCCACAAATACTGGTAAATTTTTTTTTATTTTTTTTTTTACAGTTTTGAAATACCAGTATATTGTGTGGAACATTAAATTGTGCCATTAAAAAGTTCAACTCCTCTTGCCAAAATCAAGCACTCAATATAGCTTTATCAACGGAAATATAGGGGTATAAAATATACAACTCGTCCCCCATAAAACAAGTAGCTACATAACTTTAAAAGTAAAAAAAAAAAAAAGTTACAGCCAACAGAAAGCTTGCAAGCAAAAATGAAAGCAATTCTGTTCATTTGTAAAGAGACCCTACCTAGTGCCCTCTGTTTCACTGCTGCTGCCCCAGTGTCTCCTCTTGTACGGGCCACCTCACGCTAACCAGAGTGGCGCTTGTGTATCTGAGAACAGCTGGGACCCAACTATTGATGAGAATGGGGGGTCTCCGTTAGTGATAGAGTGCTATCTGTCCTTCCCATAGAAGTGAATGGAATGGAGGACCAATATGCAACTAACTTTGGTAACTTCTTTGAATATAGACATTTCAGGTCATTTATCAAACTGGTGGAAAGTAGAACTGGCTTAGTTGCCTATAGCAACCAATCAGATTCCACATTTTATTTTGGACAACTCCTTTAGAAAATGAAAGATGGGATCTGATTGGTTCCTATGGGCACCTAAGCCAGTTCTACTCAATTGTACTGTGCTACTTGTTGATGCTTGGTGCAGATAAGGTTTGTTGAGTCTCTTTTCTCTTGTGCTCTTTTCTAGGTCGGGGTCTATTTGCTGGAAGCATGTTTATCCAAACCAGAATTTCTCAGTGAAGGACACAGGAGGATGAAGAAATTGTGTCTTATTATTCAAAAGCTGATGGAAAAGTTCTACAACTTCACCATACCAGGTGCCATACCTGAAAAACATTTAATAGAACCATAACCCACAATAGTAATGCTCAGTATTTAACTTTTTTTTTTTTTTTTTAATAACTTCTTACTTACATATAGGAGGAATTGGGGCACACAACTTATGACACATCCCTGTAAATTGCGGGTTTTGCATGTTTGATTTTTTTTAGCAACAAACTACAAATTGTCCTCTTGTTCAGGTGTAGTGTAGGGGGGTAGTGTATTGCTAAGGAGCAACAGATGAGAAGCTGTCATTTCCAGTTTTTTTTACTGTGCTGTCATTTTACAGTTTTTTTTTTTTTTTAAGTGAATTCATGATATACCTTTTAGGGAAATATGTAAACTGTAAAGAAAAGTGTGTAAAACATTGCGATTATAATTCTGCCTTCAGCATGTACTGTATGCTAAAGATGGCTAATTGTAGGATGCCGAGAGGCCTGTCTCTCTCCTCTCTGCCCCTCCTCATTCCATGTATAGAACCTATATTACTAAGTGTTCTACTAGCTCTGCTACAAATAGTCACAGCCTATTCTAACAGTCCTGCCTACTGGATCTGCTGCTGGTTCTGATCACTCTCAGCCCTCTATTACCCTTGTAAAGTATATTACAAACATGGTTACAATCACTGTGGGACATTTATCAAGACTGGAGTTTCCATACTCCAGTCTTGATCCCCCTGCGCTGGCGTAATATGCGCCTAATTTTTTTAGGTGGCATATGTCATTTAATAAATTTGGCGCATCTCTTGCAATCCGAGTGCCAGAAATTCACATCTACACCAGCTATTTTAGAAAAATGATGAGAAGCTCAATAACTCTCAAATGATGGCGCAAATATGGGTTGCACCATAATTTACGACTTTTTAACGCTACAGTTGTGTTGTAAATTGCTTAATAAATGCCCATCACATTACACTTTAAAATGGCATCTCAATGAGACTGAAGCAGTGCTTCAGAGGTGTTCTTCAACTCTACCACTTACCAGCTATTGTTTGCCGTAAGATTTCTTTTTCTTTTAGAACACTGGTCAGAACGGGTTAAAAATAAAAATAATCATTACTCACCTCCACGTATCCCCAACCACTTCTGTTAGATACTGCTTCAGTCACTCTTCACTTCCAATCCCGGGTGAACATGCCAGAAACCCCCTTTTAACCCACTTGTGACCAGTTTTTTGTTCAAGCTAGTGAATTTTTAAAAAATCTTTTCATTGCATCAGTGATTAAATTTTTTTTTATCTGCTTGCAGATATTTCAGATGACAGTGAGGAGGAGTCAGACCAAGAGTTGGAGAGACAAAATATTGAAGAACTCTATGACTATGTCAGGCAGACTCATCAACAGGAAGGAAAGGTTCTGCAAGAAGATGTGCAGCACCCAGCACTGATTCCCATCCTGCGTCTGTACCAGAACGAAGCAGTCAATTGGATGCTGCAGAGAGAGAGCTTCAAAAATGTGCCTTCTAATGGTAAATTCCATGATTGCTACCAAACTGCTATGCCTGACAGTCTGGTTACTAGGGCCACACCACTTAACAACCACAGGTTTTTTTGGCTATCATACAGTACTTGCCTGACAGTATTTTTTAGATTACTTAAATGGGTATTTCCATCGTAGCTATTGATGGCCAAAATCAGAAAGCAGTGGTAGCAAACTTTAACTTAAAACCTCACTGTTGGATATACAATGCATTCGGAAAGTCTTCAGACCCTTTCACTTTTTTCATATTTTGTTATATTGTATTTAGGGCTGGGCGATTAATCTAATTAGTTCAATTAATTCTCCTTTGAGGCCTCTGATGGTTCTGTTTTTTTCACAGAATCGACAAATTGATTTTCATAATGGCACTGTCACCCTGCCTCCTGGCCTCTCTTGCCACGTCGCTTCCCTGGCCCCACCATCTTTTGCCTCGCTGCCTTTATTAAAAAAGGAAAGGATTTTCTGCCATTCTTTGCAGATCCTCTGAAATGCTGTCCGGTTGGATGGAGACCAGTGGACAGCCATTTTCCAGTCTCTCCAGAGATATTCGATTAGTCAGGGCTCTGGCTGGGCCACTCAAGGACATTCACAGAATTGTCAATACTGTGTTGTCTTGGATGTGTGTTTAGGGTCATTGTCTTGTTGAAAGGTGATCATTCAGCCCAGTCTGAAGTCCAGGTTTTCATTAACCCCTTCCCGACCAGTGCCGTACTAGTACAGCGCTGGCCGGGACTTTAAAGATGGCGCCCGCTCCGTGATGGCCGCAGGTGACCTGCTTTTCCCACTAGCAGACACCCACTGCTAATGTCTCAGACCCCCCATGTGGTGATCGGAGGAGCTGGAGTCATAGTAAATGACAGGAGGCTGCTGCATAGGCTTTCCTATGGAGCCCTTGCCTGTAATAGGGCTCCATAGGAAAGCACTAAAATCATCATAGACTCCAATGCAAGTGCATTGGAGTCTATGATATAAGCAATCAAATGATTGCTAGTTATAGTTCCCTATGGGAACTATAGGGAACTATAAAAAAGTGTAAAAAATAAATAAATAAAGTTAAAAAAAAATAATACTAATAATAAAAAAACGCAAAAGTTCAAATCACCCCCCTTTCCCGAAAATAAAAATAAAAGCATTAAAAAAATACACATTATGGGTATCGCCGTGTGCGAAAACGCCCATATTATAAAAACATAAAAAATTATTTCCCATACGGAAAAAAGCGTCAAAATGGCCGGTTCACCATTTTTTGTCGCTTTTAAAAAAACAAAAATTAAATAAAAAGCGATCAAAAAGTCGTACACACCCCAGAATGGTATCAATAAAAAGTTCAGATCGCCCCACAAAAAATCAGCCCCATACAGCTCCGTACACGTAAAGACCAAAAAGTTATAGAGGTCAAGAAATGAAAAAAAAAAATAAAAAGAAATATTTTTTTTACTATCAAAACGCAAGAAAAACTATACATATTAGGTATTGCTGGATTCGTACTGACCAGTAGAATTAAAGTAACTGGTCAGTTTTGATACACATCAAACGCCATAAATAAAAACCTCGTAAAACTGTGGCGGAATTGCGTTTTTTTTTGCAGTTTCACCCAATTTGGAATTTTTTTTCCCGCTTCCCACTACACCATATGCAATATTAAATGGTGGCATTGGAAAGTACAACTTGTCCCGCAAAAAACACGCCCTCATACAGCTATGTGAACAGAAAATTAAAACAGTTATGGCTATATCAAGGCAGGGAGTGCAAAACGAAAATGCAAACCAAAAAAACCTCCGAGGTAGAAAGGGTTAAGAACAGGGGCGTAGCTATAGGGGAAGCAGGGGAAGCGGCTGCTTTGGGGCCCAGACTCACAAGGGGCCCCCTCAGGAGGAATACTAAAAGATTTTATTGTCAGGGCCCCCTCAACAGTATTATACAATGACATTATATATAGTATATACGTGCAGGAAACGGACGGAGCGGCTGCTGGGCTTCATCTGAGAGAGCAGTTTTGACCAGCCACAGGAGTGGGGGATGCGCGAGTTAGGGGTTGCGAAGAAGTTGCTGAGGGGGGGCCCCATTCTAAAATTTGCTGTGGGGCCCGGTCAGTTGTAGTTACGCCACTGGTTAAGAATATCTCTGTACTTTTCTCCATTCAGCTTTTTTCTCAACCTTGACTAGTCTACGTGTCCCAGCCGCTAAAAAAACAGCCCCCCATGATGCTGCCATCACGATGTTTCACTGTGTGAATGGTATTGGGCAGGTGATGAGTAGTGGTTTCCTCCAGAAATGATGCTTAGAATTGAGGCCAAAAAGTTTGGTCTTGGTTTCTTCAGACCTGAGAATCCTCTAGGTGCATTTTTGCAAACTATAGGTGAGCTTTCATGTGTCTTCTCCTGGCCATTCTGCCATAAAGCCCAGATGGGTAGAGTGCTGCAGTGATGGTTGACCTTCTGGAAGTTTCTCCCTTCCACATACAGGATCTTTGAAGCTCAGCCAGAGTGACCATTGTGTCCTTGGTCACTTCTCTTGATAAGGCCTTCTCCCCCGATTACTTAAGGTCCTGTTACACTGGCCAATTCCATAGGCGATTGTCGGGAAGGAAGTGTTCTTTCCCTGAAAATGCCTGCTCGTTGGTGAAGAAGACCTCCTCCACAGTGTGGGGAGAAGCAATCGCCAATGTTATGAGCAGCTAGGGAAAGTCGTCCCCGTCTGCCATTGGCTGCTCCGCATCCCCCTCCTTCCCGGACACCGTATGTTTTCATCGGCGCACAGGGAGAAGCAGCGGCGGTGCGGGGAACCAGGTAAGTATATTCCCATTGAGGGGCCAATCACATGGGGGGCAGTTTATGATATTTGATGACCCCTTTAAGCTTGGTGGGGTGGCCAGCTCTAGGAAGAATCCTGCTTGTTCTAAACTACTTACATTTAAGAATTATTAAGGTCTCTGTGCTCTTGCGAACTTTGAGTGCAGCAGAAAATCTTTGTACCATTCTTCAGATCTGTGCATCCACCCAATCCTGTCTCCAAGCTCTAAAGGTAGTTCTTTCCTCCTCATGGCTTGGTTTTTGCTGTGACCTTATATAGACTGGGCTGTGTCTCCAAATCATGTCTAATCAACTGAATTTACCACAGGTGGTCTCCAGTTAAGGTCTAGAAACATCTCAAAGATGATCTAGAGAAATGAAAAGGCCCCAGATCTAAATTTCAAGCGCCATAGCACAGGGTCTGAATACTTATGTTCATGTGAAATTTTCATTTTTCCATTTTAATAAATGTGAAAATTCTGTTTTCACTTTCTCAGTATAGGGTATTGAGGGCAGAATGATGGGAGAAAACTTGATTTCTTTTTAAAATAATTTTAGCACAGGGCTGCAACATAACAAATGTGAAAAATAGTGAAAGGGTCTGAAGACTTTCCGAATGCATCTGCTAAATGAGCCCTTCTTTGAGACTTTATCTTCCCCAGGCAGGAAGTCTTGTAGTTTCTGATTTCACCCTAAAGGCCTCTACATGGGCTAACAATCAAGGCAATTAATGTTAATGTACCCTCCTAATTGCCCTGTGTGAAGTTTTCAGTGATCACCTGATGAACGATTAAACACTTGTTCATTGGGTTAAAGCTCCTCTCATACGCTCAACTAAATCAGCGGTCCCCAACCACCGATCCAAGGAGGGACAAGGAGATGGGCGCTTCCACTGTGGAAGCGCTCATCTCCATAGTCATCTGTATCACCGTCCTCAGGACAGCGATACAGATGCATGTGCTGCGGGGCAGGGGAGGGAGAGGCATCTCCCCTGCCTGTTCCTCTGATAGGTTACAGTGCCTGTAACCTATCAGAGGCCAGCTCAGGCGGCGCGATGACGTCATCGCGCCGCCTGAGCCGTACAGCGCAGGACACAGGCCGGAAGAGGCCTGTATCGCATCGCTGCCAGCCTGATGGAGGTAAGTATATGTCTTTATTTTTTTTTTTTGTACAATACTGGAAGAGAGGAGCACTGGGGGGCACTGTGGGGGCATCTATGGGGGCACTTCTTATATTATTGGGGGGCATTTATGGGGCACTTCTTATTGGCATATTTTTGGAGGGCATCTGTGGGGGCACTTCTTATTGGCATATTATTGGGGGCCATGTATGGGTCACTTCTTACTGGCACAATATTGGGGGGCACTGTGGGGGCACTTATTGGTACATTATTGAGGGCACTGTGGGGGGCATCTATGGGAGACTTCTTACTGGTACATTATTTAGGGCACTTTGGGGGATCTATGGGGGCTCTTCTTACTGGTACATTATTGAGGGCACTGTGGGGGCATCTATGGGGGCACTTCTTACTGGTACATTATTGGAGGCACTGTGGGGGCATCTATGGGGGCACGTCTTACTGGTACATTATTGAGGGCACTGTGAGGGCATCTATGGGGGCACTTCTTACTAGCACATCATTGGGTGCAATGTGGGGGCATCTACTGAGGCCACAAAGAAGAGGTATTTTATATGGGGAGCTCTGCATTTTATGTTATATTTATATATTTTATGCATCTTGCGTGAATTAGTCAGCGCCTACAGAACCCACCGTGACCCCCCACCCCCGGGCCCTGGGGTAATTGTCTAGCCAGAAGCCGGGCCTTGGTGCAAAAAAGGTTATGGACCACTGACCTAAATCATAGTTTCTGGGCAGCAGATCATGCTGTCTAAGGCTCCATTCACACGTCCTGTTTTTCTTTCCTGATTTGATCCTGATCCTGATCTGGATCCATTCATTTCAATGGGTCCTGAAAAAATCAGGATCGAATCAGGAAAGAAAAACAGGATGTGTGAATGGAGCCTAAACAATGATTTGCTGCCCAGAAACAATAAATCTGTAGGCATAAATGGCTGACGTGTGAATACTACTTTAAAGAGGTATTTCCATTTTTGTAACATTTTGGCAAATTGCTAGGACATGCCAACACGTTATGATTAGTAGGGAGGGTCTGACCTCTGGGACCCCCCATTTATACTGTGAAAGAAGGGGTTGCAGTTCTGTTTTCTTCTAAGTCTCTTCTGCAGATTGGTGCTCCCCAACACTGGCTGTATGGTGAACTGGAGCCAACCAATTCACTTGCATAGGCCCACGCTGCAGGGAGCCCTACAGTCTCGGGTTCAGTGATGGTCCAAGAGGTTGGACCCCCACGATGTTAAAGTGATTATCCTAGGAAAATGTCATCCTTTGATGAGATAAGAATACCATCTTCAGCTTAGCGCAACATTTCTACTGAACTGAGGGCAGAAACTTGCAAAGAGGCATGCAGAAATTTAAACCATGCCGTTCTCATTGGGGGGCACAGGCAGACCTTGGGTACAGTTGCCGACCACGAGGAGGCGGACGCTAAGCATTAAAATGTTCACTCCTCCCTCCAGCGATATTCTAGCTTCTCACTTCTAAGTGTGGACAAAAACTTGAATCACTTAAAGGGAACCTGTCATCTCCGAAACACCCCCTGAACTAGAGTAAGTGTTGTATAGTGTAAGTGATGCTGAATCCGAATATGTAAGTTTTATCTTCATACTCGCTTCCATTCCGACACTGTGCTCCCACAAACCTGCAGTAAAATGCACTCGGTGGACTCCGGTGCTCACTCACATAATGGAGAGGACTCAAAGAAGAGTCCACTGAGTGCATTTTACTGCAGGTTTGTGGGAGCACAGCGTCAGAATGGAAGTGAGTATGAAGATAAAACTTACATATTCAGATTCAGCATCACTTACACTATACAACGCTTACTCTAGTTCAGGGGGGGTTCCGAGATGACAGGTTCCCTTTAAAGGAAATGTGTCACATGATATGAGTGTATTAACCTAAAAGTATGGCTGTGTTCAATAAAGTACCTTGTGTCCAGCTGTAGTCTTTATTCTTAATTCGGACTTTTGGTTTTATTTTAATTCTCGTTTTTCTAATATGCAAATTTTAAGTGAAGGAGCCCAGAGGGGCGTTACTATCGATCGATAAACGGAGCCCAGTAACGCCCCCCTCCTGTGCCTTCTTACTTGTATAAAGCGTTCCTCTTCAGGGCACGAGTAACACCCACATTTGCATTTTTGGCCGCCTCCCCCCCTCAGCATCGGCACAGCAGCTCTAGAAACCACAGATCCAGCTGCCTGCCGCTCTCCTCTGAATTCTCGCGCAGGCGCACTACCGCCCACTTCGGAGGAGAGCGGGAGGCAGCTGGAGGTGTGGTTTCTAGAGCTGCCGTGCCGATGCTGAGGGGGGGGCCAAGAATGCAAATGTGGGCGTTACTCCTGCCCTGAGGAGGAACGCTTTATACAAGTAAGAAGGCGGGCTGGGCACAGGAGAGGGGCGTTACTGGGCTCCGTTTATCGATAGTAACGCCCCTCTGGACTCCTTCACTTAAAATTTGCATATTAGAAAAACGAGAATTAAAATAAAACCAAAAGTCCGAATTAAGAATAAAGACTACAGCTGGATACAAGGTACTTTATTGAACACAGCCATACTTTTAGGTTAATACACTCATATCATGTGACAGATTTCCTTTAAAGGCTATGTACACTTTTGGAGGCTATTTTTGTTTATGATTGCATTTTACTCATTTTTGGCTAAAAATCATATTTTCAATTGGTCTTTATTAAAACTATTGAGCCGTTCTATCACAAAGAGTTAACTGTTTTTCTAACTGTGTGATTGGTACTTTACTTTCTCTTTGTGCCAGTCATCTAATGACCCTTATCTCTAAACTACTAAGAGGTCATAAACAATTATTCAAGCCACATTCTTATCAGTAAGATAAAAACTGAGCTATAATGAGTGCTTATAATGTCAGAGAGTAGAGATAGGGAGTCCGTCAGCTCCCCAACTGACGGAAAAGAGAGAAAATGGCTGCTACTAGACCATCTCAGCTATGTACAGAAAAAAGGTTCCATATTTTTAATAAAAACCCATAGAAAAAATTATTTTTAGTTCAAAATGAGTACAATGCAATAATAAAAAAAATTGCCTCCAAAGGTGTACATAGCCTTTAAATACATATTTAGTAGATGTAGAAGAAATTACATCTGACTCCAGTGCTGGGACGGGGATGCCAGCTCAGTGAGTGATGCAATTTACATGGAATGTGTTCCTCTACTGAGGAGTCCGGATTGCATTTTAGTGCCCTGTGCCAGTCACCTATTTCTTTCTCTTTTTGTGTAGAAAATGCATTGCACCCATTATGGAGAGAAGTCACAACGATGGATGGTATTAAACTGTACTATAACCCCTTTTCTGGAAGGTAAACCTTCTTAAAATAATTCTGTATGTTACAACTGGTATACTAATGATGTGAGGGGACACTCTTTTCCATATCTCTTTTAGGGCTCATGCACACGACTGTATGTATTTTGCGGTCCACAAAAGTCGAATCCGCAAAACATACGGATGACATCCATGTGCATTCCGTATTTTGCGAAGTGGAACACCTGGTCCCTAATAGAACAGTCCTATCCTTGTCGGTAATGCGGACAATAATAGGACATGTTCTATTTTTGTCGGAAGGGAAACGGAATGCACACAGAGTAACTTCCATTTTTTGGGGGACCCATGAATGGTTCCGCATATGGTCCCAAAGAAACGGAACGGACACAGAAAGAAAATCTCTTCGTGTGCATGAGCCCTTAGCCATGACTGTTGACAACAAAATCCAAAAGCAGGACTGTCAGCAGTGCTAGCTAGAAGAGATGACCATTTAGATACCTAGATATTTAAACTTCCTATAATTTACAGACAGATTTAACATTGATTGCAGATTGCGTGCTTCACTTATCTCAGACTAATCGGAAATTACAGCCTGTGTTACAGCCTCGAGCTGCAGTTGCAATTTTGCTGGCTTTACAGTTAAAGGGGTTGTCGCACTTCATCAAATGACATTTATCATGTAAACAAACTTAAAGGGATTTTGCAGGAGTTTTTATTTTTAAAGAGGACCTTTCACCACTCCTGACATGCCTGGTTTAATAGCTTCATGCATTCCCCATGTAATAACAATTCTGGAACATCTATTCTTATGTCTGTATGTTGTGCCGTTCCTTTATTATTTTCACTAGAAGTTATGAATAAATTGCTATTTGTCTTCAGTAAGGGAACAGAGGGGAGGTGACCAGTTGGGGGTGTGTATCTGCACAGACTGAACATGGCAGCACTGATTGGCTAGAGTCAGTCTGTGCAGGTACACACCCCCAACTGGTCACCTCCCCTCTGTACCCTTACTGGAGACAAATAACAATTCATTCATAACTTCTAGTGCAAATAATAAAGGAATGGCACAAAGTGCAGACATAAGAATAGATGTTTCAGACTTGTTAGTACATGGGGAATGCATAAAGCTATTAAAACAGGCATGTCAGGATTGGTGACAGGTCCTCTTTAACTGATCATCTATGCTCTGGATAGGTAATCAGTATCTGATTGATGGGGGGGTCTGACACCCGGGACCCCTGCCGATCAGCTGTTTGTGATCAGCTCTCGCAGTAGCGCCACGGCCTTCCCCAGCTTTTCCTAGGCCATGTGACATCCCGTTCATCCGTCAGCCCCATTGAATTGAATGAGCTATTCAATGTACTGCTCTGTACTTGGTGAGCTGAGAGAAGACCATGGCGCTACTGCGAGCATTGGGGCCTTCTCAAACAGCTGATCGCCAGGGGTCCCGAGTGACGGACCACTAATGATCATATACTGATGATCTATGCAGAGGATAGGTCATCAGTGTAAAACTCTTGGAAAGGCACTGGCCTCTCTGATGACCGGGACCGCGGGAGTGCACATAGTCAGATGTTTTTTCCTATAGTGTGCATGCATGACCACCGCTGCGGGATTGCATGGTGGCTGTAACCCCTGCAAATGAGCAGTGTATAATGTGATGAAAAAATGAATCCAGCCAGCAAAGGAAGCAATATGGACAATCACAATACATTAGTAAGTGCCTTGTAATAACTTTCTCTACATGATATATGCTGAAGTGAGACAACACCTTTAATATCCTATTTGCCCAGTTGATTTATTATCTTAACACCGAGTACTGTACACTTATATGGTGGAATGATTTAAAGGGGTTTTCCAGGCTACTGATATTGATGACCTATTCTCATGATAGGTCATTAAAGAGGCTCTGTCACTAGGTTTTAACCTATGTATTTAAATACATAGGTTAAAACCCCTTGACTTCTACAGTTAGAACATACCTTTATTGCAGAGTACAGCGCAGCGGTTGTGCTGAAAAAAGACCTTTAATCTTTATGTTAATGAGCCTTCGGAGCACCGGGGGGCGGGCTCTTTCTTCCTGAGCACCGCTTCTTCACCGCCCCCCGGGTCCCGAGGCTCTCTCCGATGCCGACGTCCACGCCCCTCTGAAAATTGATTGACAGCGCTAGGCCGTTTGGCCTAGCGCTGAAATCCCGCCGGCGCATGCGCAGAAGCGCTTGCAGTGCCGAACACCGCAAGCGCTTCCATCCTTGTGCGCACGCGCCGTCACTTCGCTGAACCCGGAAGTGACGGCGCGTGCGCACAAGGATGGAAGCGCTTGCGGTGTTCGGCACTGCAAGCGCTTCTGCGCATGCGCCGGCGGGATTTCAGCTGTCAATCAATTTTCAGAGGGGCGTGGACGTCGGCATCGGGGAGAGCCTCGGGACCCGGGGGGCGGTGAAGAAGCGGTGCTCAGGAAGAAAGAGCCCGCCCCCCGGTGCTCCGAAGGCTCATTAACATAAAGATTAAAGGTCTTTTTTCAGCACAACCGCTGCGCTGTACTCTGCAATAAAGGTATGTTCTAACTGTAGAAGTCAAGGGGTTTTAACCTATGTATTTAAATACATAGGTTAAAACCTAGTGACAGAGCCGCTTTAAAGGGGTTATCCAACCCCTAAAATGCCTCCCCTCCTGCCCGGGCCCCTCACACAAATTGTACTTATCTTGCTCCCTGGCACCCATGTCGCTTCTGACGCCCGCACAGCCGTTGCTGCAGCATCCCTCCGCGCGGCTGAAAACATCCGGTGACGGGGGGAGCAGCCAATAGTAGCCAGAGGCCATGTTTGTTTTTCCCCTCTGTTTGCCTGTTTGTCTTTTTTTTTTTTTTTTTTACAGAAAAATGTAGAGAAATGTATATAATAATATCCCCACTTCTTTCAGTAGCTACTTTCACATCTGCAGTTTCCTTTCAGGCTCTCAAAACTGGAGGAAAACGCTTTCATTTTGTCTCCACTGATTGTCAATGGGGACAAAACTGAACAAACCGGAACGGAGTGGACCAGAATGTATTCTGCTCTGTTTTGTTGCGTTCTGTGACTGGACAAAAATCGGTGCAAGTAGCAGTTTTGTGTCCGGTGTGGGAAAGTGAACAAGCTGGATCCGGCACAAAAAAAAAAAAAAAAAAATGGATCCGGTTTCTTCATTTTCTATATCCTACAACCAAATCCGTTTTGAATGGACACAGCCAGTTGTATTATTCGAACGGATGTGTTTTGCTGACAGCAGAAACACAGATGTGAAAGTAGCCTTAGTTTCTGTTGCTTTTGATAAAAATCAGAATCAGCGTTTCTGTATGTTTCCTCAATACAGATACAGAATAAATTTTCGATACAGAAGAATTTCCTCAATACAGAATAAACCAGCGTTGTATTCTAATTCCCCCAACACATCCCGCTGCATAAAAACATAGTAATCATTTATTATAAAAGAAAATAGATTTTTTTTTTTTTGTAAAGCCATTAGTCTTTTTTGTGCTCTTCTGTTCTCCAGTATAATACGTGAACGTCCCGCTGCCGCCCGCGAGTGGCCTGGAGGTATTCTCGCAGATGAAATGGGTCTTGGGAAGACAGTGGAAGTTCTGAGCTTGATCCTTTGTCATCCTAGGAAAGATGTCAAAGCCGACTTGCTGACATTACCTGAGGTAATAAGCATTCTGGGTCTCAGATGACAGAAACCACAAGCGCTGTATATCTTGGGATTAATGATAAATTGTGGTTAGCAGCAAGGAAGGACGTCATTATTTGAGGCTGTGGGGCTTTATGAGAGGCTGCAGTGTCAGTATTCATTATGCTTTTTCTTGTAACAATTAGGTTATTGAAAAAAAGGCAGAGACTTTCTCAGATAGATTTTTTTTTCTGTATAATTTATGCAGAAATGGTAATTTTTATATTGCCAGCAATCTTTTTGCATGTATTCTCCATATTGTTTAAGTTAGGCTACTTGCACATCAACGTTTTGTTATTCAGGTGTTGAAGTCTGGCTCCTGAATAAAACTCTTCAGTTTCATGTAATGCATCCGTTCTGTTAGGATGAGGTTGTGTTAAATAGAAAGTGAACAACCCGGATCCGGCATTGAAAATCATTGCAAGTCGGTAACGAAAAAAATTGACTTACATTGATTTTCATCCTGTTTCCGGTTTGTTCAGTTTTGCAGACCAGACAGAAAATTGCAGCTTGCAGCAGTTTTGTGTCCAGTCAAAAAAACTGAACAAACTGTAACGGAAAGTATACTGGTTTATTCTGTTTTGTCCCCATTGACAATGAATGGGGACAAAATGGAATTAATTTGCCCCAGTTTTGAGATCTGCGAATACACCCTTAGGTGGAGGTGCAATGTGCAAAGTGGACTGAAGGGATGCCGTGTTTAAATGTGACCATGGCATCTGAGCAGTCTGGAAGCAGGAGCTACTTGCAGCGTTCGGGGAACCTATCATGCTGCTCTAATAGCCCAAAACCTCAAGCAGGCCTGGGCAGCTATTAGTGGAATATACCAATACAGTCCACTAGGTGGCAGCACTGTATTGTTATATTGAAAATGAAAGGGGTCATTTATTAAACAGAAATACGCCTAAAATAAGCCCTATTAAGGCTATGTGAACAGAAAAGTAAAAACATTATGACTCTGGGAATGTGGGGAGTGAAAAACAAAAATGCTAAAATGGAAAATTGCCTGGTCCTCTAAGGGTTAAAACAGAGGGGCAAATAGCAGTTATGTAGTCCCCGTTGAATACAGAATGTAGCGTTTATTTGTATGTATCAGATATTCCCTTATTGTATTCTTATGTAATCAGAAGTTTTTTATTTCAGGGAAAAACTGTGAACTACTTCATCCCACCTCCACCCTCAGAAAAGACAAAGAAGGACAGGACAGTGGAAAACAGACAGACTTGTCCCAGTGAGTGTTTAATTTTGCTTAAACGGTTAAATATAATTTGGGGCTCATACACACAGCCTTAGCCGCTTTTGCAGTCCCCCAGTAGCGGATCTGCAAAACACAGATACCGGTCATGTGCCTTCCGCATTTGGCATTACGGAACATCTGTCCCATAATAGAACTGTCCTATCCTTGTCCGTAATGTGGACAAGAATAGGACATTTTCAAAATTTTGGCGGTTACGGAACAGACAAACTCACGAGTGCTGTCTGCATCTTTTGTTGCCCCATTGAAGTGAATAGGTCTGCATACGACCAACACGAACATGTGAATCGGATGTAGACAAAAACAATGGTCGTATGCATGAGCCCTTAAAGTGAGTCTGTTACCATGACATAGCCCAGCAGATAGGGAGTCCAGATCGCCATTTTTTATTTTCATATCCCCCCCCCCCACACACACACTATAATCCAAGGTAAGGTAGATTACTTAGTCCAGACCGTAGAACTCAAGCTCAGTAGTCTATTATGTGCTTGTGGCCACACAGTCCAGACTATAATCTAGCTCAGCTTTGACAGCGTACAATGGGGACAGGGGGATAAGAGAATAAAAAAATAATTATCTGGACACCCTGCACTGCAGTTAATAGGGCTAAATCATGGTGACAGATCCCCTTTAATATGAAAAAGGAGCTGTCTTTCTGGCACACTGCTCTATGCAATTCTCCTGTCAAGTCAGCCATTACTTCCTCTTGCTGTAGGACTCCCTCAGTTCCAGTTTTCTGTACAGACAATGTAATAAGGTTGTATGCGCCTCCATGATGCCAGCCGTACACTTACATTGGCTTTAGCTGATCTGATGCTATCCCTGTTGAAATACACATAGATGATTCAAACTTGAATGCTTATTGGGGAGTCGGGAAGGATTGCTGATGTCTAAACTGTCAAGTTCTGGTATTAGAAGTACACCTCAAGATCTAAGCATTTTTGTGAAACTTCTAGAGGTTGACATTAAAGTGTAACTGTCATGTTTTCATTAAAAAAATCAGTTTTAGCATATGTTACTGCTGGTGCAGCATTATGCATAAAGCAATCTTTAGTTTCTTCACATACCACTGTTTGCCTTGAGCTTTTCCCCTTTCCCATCTTCTCAAGATGGCTCCTCTGCCAGTTCTCTGAGGCCAAAACTGCCTTCCTTCACTTCCCATACACACTTGCTGTACTCAGTAGCTTCCTGCCAGCCAATCAGATTGGATTACTGAGAGACACGCCTCCTCACTCTGAAGCCTAATGCAGGCATGTAGTGTGGAGGACCGCCCTTCTGTCTTCTGTTTACAATGAGCCGGAGACAGACAAGCCATAGCAACGGTCTTTTAATGGACCAGTGGAAAGGTACAGGGGGCATTAATGAAAGCTTTTATTATAAGGTAATTACAGATCTTTTGACAATCATTGACAGACTAACTCAGGTGTACATGCCTAGCTCCAATAAACTAGCAAATACAAAAAATATGACAGTTACACTTTAAATGGATGTAGAGAACAGCAAATATGCAGTTAAACATTTATGTTGACCATTTTCATGCATGGTGATTCCTCCTTTATTCCAAGTTCTCAGGATTAGCGGGGGTCTTAGTAGACATACACCCAGTACTGATCAAACTTTTAGGGCATATCTTGTCTATTAACTTTATGATGGGAAAACACTATTTAAGGAATTGGATAAGTATCTGGTTTCTACCGAAATGAATGGAGATCCTTTTAGCTCCTGCAGGTCTCTGGTACTGTGTTTCCCCGTTTCTTAACTTGTCATGGTGTAGTATAACATATGAAAAATGGTTGCCTCAAATACGGGAGTTTTTACTTTAAAACACCTTTTTATAAGTTGTCTTTTGCTTGACGTTGATTCTTATTCTTTTAACAGATTTACGGGTCATGGTTTTAGCAGCGATTAAGGAAATGAGCACCAGCAGAGGTGTGTCTGCAGTTGGCATACTTAAATATGTAAGTGCTATGTATAGTTATGACATGCAGAGAAATCACCGACTGCTCAAAAAGACCTTGGATAAGCTTCTTTCCAAAAAGATAGTGGAGCAGGTCAAAGGTCGTGGACTTCAAGGATCCTTTAAGCTAGGAGTGAATTATAAAGAACAGAAGATTCGAGATAAACCTTCAGTCCAAAAATTGGTGAGCTGTGATGGTCATGTATTTATGTGTATATGGTGACTTCTGTTTTACCGGGGGGCAGGAACGTTGTTTGAATGCATTATCAGGCAGGTTTCCCTTCCCAGTTTGCTGTTTACAACGTTGTACTCCGCACAGCTCCATACTTTAGGCACAGCCACTGCCTAAAGTATGGAGCCATGCAGGCGCCACCCGTTGAACCCTTCGACTACCGGACCTTTTTGTTTTTTCATTTTTTTCCTCCCTATTTTCCTTGAGCCATAACTTTTTTATTTTTCCGTTCGCATAGCTGTATGAGGGCTTATTTTTTGCAGGACAAGTTGTACTTTCTAATGCCATGATTTAATATGGCATACAATGTAGTGGAAAGCAGGGTTTTGTTCTCACGGCGTTCCGTTTGAGGCAAAACTGACCTGTGCCCTTCATTCTCTGGGTCAGTACGATTACAACGATACCACATATGTATAGATTTTTTTAAATGTCTAAATAGTGTAAAACGAAATTTAAACTTTGAAAAAAAAAAATTTTTAAACCCCCATATTCTGAGCTGGATGGGGACTCATTTTTTGTGGGACAATGTGTAGTTTTTATTGATACCATTTTGGAGTGTGTGTGATTTTTTTAAATGACATTTTATTACGTTTTTGGGGGTAAGAGAAGCAATGAAAAAAATGGCAAATTGGTAATTTTGACCCTTTTTTCCGTTACGCCATTTGCCAAATTGGAAAGATATTTTAATAGTACGGTGGTTGTCGGTCGCGATGATATTGATGCTGTTTATATTTTTTGTCATTTATGTATTTTTTTATTCTACAGAAAGGGGGATGATTTAAACTTTTTATATTTTTTAAATTTTTTTTTATATATTTTTAAGTTTTTTTTTAACTTTATGATTTTTGAAGCTTACATTTGAGCCTACAAAATCCATTTTTTTAAAAATTCTGCACAATCACGGATGACTGTGTGTACAGAGATAGCTGCCAATCACTGATAGGACCTTGTTCAACGTTACAAGTTCCCTTTAAGGATTTCCCAGTTTGAAAAAAACTGGCAAATCCCTTTAACCCTCATTGCATAATTAGTCATTATTGTCTGTATTTCCTCAGTAGTGGATGTGAGTGGAGAAGATCCTGAAATCCATCTGTTTTGCCAAGAGTGTAGGTAGAAGAATTTTATCAGGTTTGTGTTGCCCTATCCAAGGCAGAATACAGTAAATTAGTGACAGAAACCCTGATTCAAACAACATGTCGTTTCCTTAGAATCAATGGTGAGCATCTCGCAACAACCTTAGCGTGGACGAAGTCCAATAAGGCGACCAGGCTGATGCTCTATGACAGTGATAGCTAACCTCCGGCACTCCAGCTGTGGTGAAACTACGACTCCCAACATGCTTCATTTATTTCTATGGAGATCTGAGAACAGC
The DNA here is from genome assembly GCA_900303285.1 of Rhinella marina. Lineage (NCBI taxonomy): Eukaryota > Metazoa > Chordata > Amphibia > Anura > Bufonidae > Rhinella > Rhinella marina. The sequence continues at coordinate 33,470 of ONZH01010274.1, forward strand.
CAAGCAAGTATACATCTTGGGAGTCATAGTTTTACCACAGCTGGAATCCCGGAGGTTAGCCATCACAGCTCTATGATATGCATACACTGTGTAGTTCTTGTATTCATGAGCTTCCTGGTCTGTGCACACAACCATCCCAAGTCCCCCAACTCTCCCCACCAGCGTTAACAACGTGGCAGCTTACTTCATACACACAGTTTAGGAAGAAAGCCATCATTATTTCACAGGAGAGCAGGGTTGGGAGAATCTCATCAATACAAGGACTCCTGAGCTGGAGCTGTTTACCAGTGATTTTAGGACAACTGCACAAGAAAAAAAGATTAGTGACCCAGGGTTTGAATCTGGGTCGCTGTCATTAGTTTTGCTGCTCTCAGATGTGCAGCATAAATCTGGTGAAAGATTCCCTTTAAATATTTCACCATAAACCGTTCATGTCTCATGCTAACACATTTGATATTTTTTACAGAACACAAGATCTTCCAAAAGACTGCAAAGTGGTGGGACTCAACTCAGGGAAAACAACGAAGATGCTTCTGAGGCTGGTGCGGATCTAAATGTCTTGTCAAAAGATCATGATTACTGTACACTGAGTAAAATAAGGACGCCAGAAAAAGAGCGTCAGGGCTGTCCTGCAAATAATGGAATGGAGGAGCAGTTAGATGCCTTGCAAGGTTCTCCTGTGACAGATGAGAGGTCTACTGAATCTTCAGATTTAAAAACAAAGCAAGATGATATGGACTTGATATCTCAGGAAATGGACTGCCATGACAGTCCTGTCTCCCCTATTAGTACCTCTGATTACCGTTTTGAATGTATATGTGGTGGTCTCAGGCATCCTGACCTCAAGGACCGAGTCCAGTGCTTGCAGTGCCATCTATGGCAACATGCCGAGTGTGTAAACTATAAGAGAGAAAGTGTCAGCACCACACCCTTCTATTGCCCCCACTGTCTTGTGGCAATGGACCCAGTTCCAACAGGAGCAACCTTGATAATTTCTCCCAGTTCCATCTGTCACCAGTGGGTTGATGAAATTAACCGTCATGTTCGATCATCCTCCCTTCATGTCATGGTAAGAATATAATTTGCTTTGCTGGTGTTGTAGTGTAATATAGTATTTTGGTAAAACAATGTACATAGCTATATATTCTATATTTAAAGGGATTGTCTGGGAATGGACATGCCCTTTATTGGTGCAGTTGTGGCTATAAACCATGGATGCGTGAAGTGCTGCACAGCCCCCCATTGAAAACAATGTGAGGCAGATTCCGCACCATATTCTGCCAGCAAAAAAAAACTCCATTTGAATGGGGCCTTATTGATAAAAAGTTTACCGTCTCAGGGAATGTTTACTGAATTAGCTGATTTAAAGAGGACCTTTCACCACTCCTGACATGCCTGTTTTCATAGCTTCATGTATTCCCCATGTAATAACAAGTCTGGAACATCTATTCTTATGGCTCTATGTTGTGCCATTCCTTTATTATTTCTACTAGAAGTTATGAATGAATTGCAAGCAGTCTGCAGTAAGGGTACAGAAGGGAGGTAACCAGTTGGTGGTGTTTGCACAGTCTGAAACTGGCAGCAGTGACTGGATCGAGTGAGACTGTGTAGATACACCCCCCCCCCCAAACTGGTTACCACCCCTCTGTACCCTTACTGCAGACTGCTAGCCATTCATTTATAACTTCTAGTAGAAATAATAAAGGAACGGCACAACATAGAGACATAAGAATAGATGCTCCAGAATTGTTATTACATGGGGAATGTATGAAGCTATGAAAACAGGAATGTCAGGCGTGGTGAAAGGTCCTCTTTAATATAGTGTGGCTTATGACATCTGTTTTTACTTTGGATGCTGTAATTAAAGCTGTGGCCTCATAATAAGTATATTCTTCTTACATTTAGGTATATCAAGGTGTAAAGAAACATGGCTTCCTACAACCACAGATGTTAGCAGAGCAGGACGTAGTCATAACCACCTATGATGTTCTGAGAACAGAGTTAAACTATGTAGACATTCCTCACAGCAACAGCAAAGATGGTCGGCGGTTCCGGAACCAAAAACGCTACATGGCAATACCGAGCCCACTTGTTGCTGTGGAGTGGTGGCGGATTTGTTTAGATGAGGCACAGATGGTGGAATGCACAACAGCAAAGGTAAATGGTCCGTGTAGCAATGTTAAAACTGGAAGACTGGGCTGTCTCATGAAGACTGTCCATGGGCCTGTTGGGGCATTGTAACATCATAGAGCTTGCGACTCCCTTTTTGAATCACACTGGATCCCTGGCAGACCTGACCATAATTCAGAGGCCCCTACAGAGAAACGGTCTGTGGATCTTAATCAGCTGATCACTATACTGGCTTTCATTCCAGTAGGGATTGACTGTATGAGACAATGTAAAAACATTAATCATTTTGGCCTTTGTAAGGAAGCCTGGCAGTTCTGTGCTTTTAAACAGAGACGCCCATAAGAAATGTTTCATCACCTATTTACTAACCCATGTATGAATAGTCTTTGTTTAAAAAAAATTGACTTGTGGATGTTTTTTTTTTTTTAGAAAACTAGTTCCTGTCTTTAACGTCTTCTTTTTCTGGCATTTTAGCATGAATCTCACTTTTTTAGGGGTTTTCCAATTTTTTGTGAGAGCGGGGGGGCTGTGTGAAGCAACAAAAAAAACGTCCCTCACCTTTTAAATGTCCCACTGTTACCACGTTAGCACTCCATCCCCACCTTTCCTAACCTGGTGTCACGTGCCATTCATCACTTTCATGACAGCTGAACAGGAATGGCATTGGGTTGGAGTTAGGAGTAAAAGGTGAGTAAGGTTTTTTTCCTTATTTCATACAGTCCCCAGCTCTCTGGCAAGTTAAAAAAAAAATCTTGGAAGACCCCTTTAACACTATTTGTCAAACCAGCCCTCAGACCTGGGCACCACACCTCCCTTTGCTGTGCCAGTACTGTGACTAATCAGGGCTTCGGACATGATACTAGTCATCACGTTTTTGCATGTTTATCTAGGTCTGTCGAGAGTCCTCGTCCTGCTATTTTAATGACTGTAATTAACTGTGTCATAACCCCCCGATCAGATATTGATGACCTATCCTGAGGATGGGTCATCAATATGAATAACTTGGACAATCCCTTTAATTTTCTCTCCCATTGGGAATGTTTATCTCTACAATATTACTGCTAAATGTTTTATCTAATAAAATATTATCGAAATTGCTCTCTTAAAAACATTTTCCCGACCCATGCTGATAACTTTCTCTAAATGGAAGTGATCTAAAAAAGGAGAACTACACAATAACTCTTCTATGGTAACTTATTCCAGGGCCAGATTCACATAGTCTTCACAATCACTTTAATTTACCAGTCCCTTCCAGTCAAATCCCCTCCTAGATCTTATAGTCAAAGACATCAGAGGGAAATCCATTAGTGAAGTACTGTAACTTGAGGGTTAAAAGCCACAAGATTTCCGATCCAAGAAATTCAAATTCATGTGCATTCCATTAAAATCCTAAAAATCGCAGCCTTTCACTTCAGGCCCACCATTTCAGGGCATGAATTACAGTCATTGACTGGGAAGACTGTGTGACCTTGGCCCCAGAAGAAGGTACTGCAGGAAGGTTATCAGGTAGTTCTTCTTTTCAGAACACTTCCATTTACAGAAAGTTGTCAGTGCGGATCTGGTGAAAATGTTTTTATTTATCTGTTTGAAAAAATTTCCCAATTTCAGTTTTATGGCTGTGAACCACCACTTTTTTAGTTCTTAGTTTTCTATTTAATAGTCAAATAATGTATGTTTTTGTTCTTTTTTTTTTTTTCAGGCTGCTGAAATGGCTCTGCGTTTATCAGGGGTGAATAGGTGGTGTGTGAGTGGAACTCCAGTACAGAGGGGCTTAGAAGGTAACATTGCTATGATACCCAGGGCAAGGCGGCATTCCTAAAATGAATGTAAACTATACATTGCATTCTTTTAATCTCTGCATTCCCACCCATTATACATACTTGAGTTGGAGACCAAAGTTGAGGCAGTTCGTCTTGCTCTCCAACACTGGTTTATAAAATGTATTGATGACATGAGTTTCATAACATGATAGGTAAAAGCTCAGGTTTAAACCCTTGTAGTGATCATCAGATAACTGTAAGTCCTGCACCTACAGCTTCCCCTCAACAGCAACCAGGCATTTCCCCTGCAGATGCTGCTGCAGGGGAAATGTAATAAGACATGACGGCTACTGAAGCTCAAATCTGCCAAATTACTCATCTGCCAGAATAGGAACTGAGCTACTTGGCTCATAGGAGAATGCTGAGCATCCCTAAAAAAACCATATAGACCTTGGTGGTCTTCTGGAGACAACCTCATTAAAGGGAGTCTGTCAATAGGAAATTCACTGTTAAACCAGGCACAATGGGGTTATTTATCAAACTGGTGTAAAGTAGAACTGGCTTAGTTGCCCATAGCAACCAATCAGATTCCACCTTTCATTTTTCACAGCTCCTTTGGAAAGTGAAAGGTGGAATCCAATTGGTTACTATGAGCAACTAAGCCGGTTCTACTTTACACCAGTTTGATAAATCTCCCTCAATATCTTGTAGAGCTAGCTCAGCTGAATGTAATGATATGATTTCACTTAGTGATCTATTGATTCATTCTGGAGAAAAAGTACTTTTCATCCATATGAAAATAAGTTAAGTGCCCTGAGGGCAGACCCAAGCCATTCTGTGCACCCTTCTCCCTCTGCAAGCCCCTCCCCCTCTTTCCTGATTGACAAGGCAAGGTCCTAGCAGAGTCATATCTCCTCATTAGTAATATATTTAATACATTCCGAACTTGCAGGATAACAGGCTGAAGTAGATGGACAGTAGTCTTTTTCATCCTTATAAACTATGTTACTACTGAATGTAACTTTCAGCCGCCGCTGCATCTCCCCGTCGCTTTGTTAATTTTGGGGAATTAGAGCTGAGGTCAGGCCGGGATTTGACAGCTTTATGCAGTTGCAGATTGGCTCGTGCTCCGAAACTAGCTTGAAAATAAAATGTAAGGTCTAAGGTCAGATCTAAATCCTTATCCATTGTGTTTGATCATGCAGATTTATTTGGACTCGTGCTATTTCTTGGAGTGGATCCTTACTGGGTAAAACACTGGTGGGACCAGCTTCTTTACAGACCGTACTGCAGGAGGAATCCTCTTCCTTTATATCGTCTTATTGCCAAAATTATGTGGAGGTCGGCCAAAAAAGATGTTATTGATCAGGTATGTGTTGTTAACCGTATCTTACTAAAAATTTACCTCTATATTATGTACAGATGAGCGAATCTATTCGTTGATTCGTATGGAATCTTGGGAATTTTTAGCTGCAAAGCGAATCCGAATATTAAGTGATTCGCTTTGCCTTTGTACGCATTCGCTACGTAGTTTGTCCTATAAATTATACGCTATTACTACGTATAAGTTACTGTTGCGTACGAATTCAATTCATTAGCGAAATTTTACTGTTAGTTCGTTTATCGTGTGCAAAAGCCTGGGAGGAAAGCAGTCACCTGACCTAGTGGGCAGGGCTTGCTCTGATTGGCTCAGGCTCGGTAAGCCAGTGACGCATCACTTCTGCTGCGACTGCTGAGATGAGCCGAAGCACTGTGTGTGAAGTTCTGAGACTCTGAGACCTGTTTTGTGAAAATTTGGTGTAATTGCTCTGGGAATCCATATTACACATATCAGGGATATACACATATCAAGTGCAGGGCCTGTTCAGGGCTAGTAATTAATCAGGCAGAGAGAGAGAGACAAGGAGCGATATGAAGAGACAGGGAGATACAGGGACAAAGACCAGCTGCAGGGACACAGAGTGAATTGAAAAATGTCTGGAATGTATAAGGAAAAGTGGTCCAGTTCCAGCCAGACCTCGAGCTCTAAAAAAAAGGAGAAGGTGGCACAGGGCAGAAGTGCCAAAGGACCTGTAGCCGGAGCATCTACTAGTAGTATTCGCAATACTTGTCCGTTGTTCCACCAGGCTAACCCACCAAGGAGCAAAAGTGTAGTGGAGAAGAAAGTGGATCAGGTAGTGGAATGGATGGCACGCTCATCTCAGTCTCAGCCGGATGATCTGCTGTCATCTGCTGATACAGTATCCATATGAAGCCAGGGGTCAGACTCAGAGCGTTCCTCCTGCTCCATCATTCCTCTCCAACAAAGCCCGTCATTTTCGTACGCACTTTGTACGCTTATGCGTACGTGTTCAAAGAGGTTGCTTACCTTTTTACCTGAACGTTCTTTATTAGTGTGCGAATGTTCGCTAAAAGCCATTTGATTACGTATATTTTGTACGCAAATTCAACAAATCTATTCGTCGAATATACGAATCTTAGGAAAAGTTCGGCGAATGTTCGGCGAATAAAATTTTGCATGATTCGCTCATCTCTAATTTTATGCCAAATAATATAAAACCTGTCTAAAGCTGCGTTCACACTTCAGTTATTTGATCAGTTATTTCCATCAGTTACTGTGAGCCAAAACCAGGTGCGGGTCAAAAACACAGAACAGGTGCAGATCTTTCCTTTTTACTCTTTGGAGGCTGCACTACTGGTTTTGGCTCACAATAACTGACCAAATAACTGAAGTGTGAACTTGGCCTATGTAGTGTATAGTAGCGGTGCACCATATTTCCTATATCTGCTGCCTGGTACATATAGAATTATGACAAATGGAAAGCCTAAAGCTGTGGAGATATTTATTATCAGGCATGTTGGATTTCAGCAAGTCCAATTTTTGCCATACATGTGTGGGTGGTTTCAGCTTACAGCTATTTAAAGGGGTTGCGTCATGAAAAATATACAGTATTTTTCAAGCCACCACCTGGATCTGAATACTCGTGTAAATTTAGTATAGTCTGTATAGCGCCTACTGCTGTTACTTCTCTATCGACCTCACTGAGGTGGTTACACATACTCAATTTAACTCTCCAACTGCCACCAGCCCTAGAAGCTGTGGCAGTTACAGGGAAAGAGTTACAGCAAAAAGGACGTACCCTCTGAGATCCTGATCGGCAGTGGATGGGCCTAAGTTATGTAGAGATCGGCGTATAATGTGCCAGCACAAGGGATATTAGGACTGGCATCTAAAACGCCAGTCTTAAAGGCTATGTACACCTTTAGGGACAATTTTTTTTATTATTGCATTGTACTTATTTTGGTCTGAAAATCATTTTTTCAGTTGGTCTTTCTTAAAATATGGAGTCCTTAGTCCATATTTCTTAAAATATGGAGTCCTTTTTTGTGTACAGAGCTGAGATGCTGTAGTAGCAGCCTGTGGATTTTCTGTCTTTTCCATCAGTTGGAGAGCTGAGGGGCTCTTTATCTCTGCTCTCTGACCTTATAAACACTAATTATAGCTCTGTTCTTATCTTACTGAGGCTTATATAAGTGTTTATGACCTCTTAGTAGTTTACAGATAAGGGTTATTAGATGACCTCACAAAGTGAAAGTACCAGTCACACAGTTAGAAAAACAGTTAACCCTTTGTGACAGAATGGTTCAATATTTTTGATAAAGACCAATTGAAAATATGATGTTTATCTAAAAATGAGTAAAATGCAATCATAAACAAAAATTGCCTCTGAAGGTGTACATCGCCTTTAATAAATGGCCCCTTAAATTCTTTCACAGTGATGAATGTTAGAACAGAGAGAAGTGGCATTGATTTGCAGTTTTGCTTTCTTGCAGATTCAAATCCCAGAACAAACAGAAGATGTTCACTGGCTTCACTTCTCTCCAGTGGAGAGACACTTCTATCACCGGCAGCATGAAGTGTGTTGTCAGGATGCTCTAGCAAAGCTACGTAAGATCTCTGATTGGTCTCTGAAGCTTAGTAGCTTAGACAGACGGACTGTATCCTCCATCCTGTATCCTCTGCTGAGACTCAGACAGGCTTGTTGTCACCCGCAGGCTGTTCGTGGGGAATTCTTACCATTGCAAAAGAGGTAAATCACATACCCTTTCTTTTCTTAACCAACCTCAAAGTCTGATAGGCCTCATAAAGCAAATGGCTCAATGATATTTGCAGTGCTCGCCCTCTTGCACTCCTTTTCTGCTCTTCACTGTAGGGACACCATAGACTCAATGGAAATAAGCTTTCAGCAAGGGATCCCATTGAACGCAAGAGGTTCCCAAACTAGGACTTATTTTTTCAGCTGGGTCCCTACAAATGAATAGTATTTCCATCATGCCTCTGTACTGACTGTAACTTGCAGTGATAAAATGTGGACTCATGCAGCTAAGGCTACATTCATTTATATTGTATGCTTGGAAAGACTGACCTGCATGCTAAACATGTCCATAGGGTTGTGTTAGTCTGACCGAGGCCTCGTTTGGCCAGTGTATGTCAGTATATACGTTAGCATAATGTGTGGAATAGCATAGTAGACTACAGTATTCCATGCAACAGTTTCTAGCAAATAAAAAATAAAAAATTAACGTTGGTTAAACCTACACTTTGTTGTTAAACAGTGGCTGTCCTTGACTGTCTCCATCAGTCACATAGACTGTGAGAGAAGCGGCATTGTTCATGCTCTACCATTGCTCCATTGAAACGGGAGACAAGGGATCTGTGATCTCTTGCGATCTGTGGGAGTCCCAGCAGTGGGACCCTCACTTATCCTACACAAGTATCTACTTAATACATGATTTCCTTTACAGCACAATGACAATGGAGGAATTGCTGACTTCTCTCCAGAAAAAGTGTCGCACGGAGTGTGAAGAGGCTCATCGCCAGCTGGTCTGTGCTCTTAATGGTTTAGCCGGAATCCACATCATTAAAGGTGATATATTGGAACAAAGCTCAGAAATAGATTTTTTTTTCTTCTCATTACAGAGTAATTATTAGGCCCTGCCGATGACTTATAGAGTAAACAACCGGGGTAATTTGTAGTTTTACAAAGCATGAATTATATGCAGCAGCAATACAATGTTTAGTAGAGATGGGAAAATGCTCAAACAGTTCATGTAGATAGTAAATTCATCAGTGACAGGATAGGTCATCAATATCACATCAGCGGGGGTCTGACACCCGGCACCCCCGCCGATCAGCTGTTTGAAGAGGAGGCGCGCGCCGTATCAGCGCTGCCTCCTCTTCACTGTTTACATGCTGGCCGTAACGGGGGTAGTGGTGAGTAGGTGTAATTACACCTAACCGCCCCATTCATTTCTATGGGAAGAATCGCTTCCATACAAGTCTATGGAAGCGACTCTTCCCATAGAAATGAATGGAGCGGTGAGGTGTAACAGCTTCAAACAGCTGATCGGCGGGGGTGCCGGGTGTCGGACCCCCGCCGATCTGATATTGATGACCTATCCTGAGGATAGGTCATCAATATATATAACTCGGAAAACCCCTTTAAGCTAAACCTGCCAATTTCAATAGATCCGACCAACCAATGTAAATGGGGGCCTAATGGCTCTCCCTGGACATCAGATCTTGAGTGGTTGGATTTCACCGTGCCTGTTCCTTTTGTTCTCTGAAAAATAAGATGTGCCAGAGGCATCAGGCTTTTTGGCTTTTCCTCCTCTACAGTGCAGCACACATACAGTACATGTGTCGAGTTTACATATGTAAGGGGGGAGAGGGCGGTTGGACAGAATAGCTATCACATGTATGACCAGCCTTAGACCTGTCCACGTTAGTAGCTTTCCAGTTCAGTTTGAACATACATGACGTTTTAGATGTTTCAAGCTTCTTTATATGTCATAAGACTCTCCACAATGCATTCATTAAAGGGAGTTCTCTGTTTTCGGTAAATTACTCTGTAATTTAACGTTTTGTAAGTGCTAAGAATCTGGTTCTTGGGGTCCAGTAGTATTGGTGTGATCATGGATCTTTGGGTATATGTCTGTGATGTGTGTTTGCGTCTACATTTGTATACAGCGGTGTGTATGAATGTACTATGAACACAGAGTTCATTCCTTATGCAGGTATTGTGCTTCATACAGACAGGTTCATAGTGGACCCCAACATCTTTGGGATGTTCTTAGCTAATAAAAGAATTTTTCTTGTGCCTATCATTGGGGGACACAGCACCAGTGGGATATAGGCAGCTGCCACTAGGAGGCGACACTAGACAATCAAAAAGAGAGCTCCGCCTGGCAGCCTATATCCCTCCTACGGACACCAGGCTAGCTCAGTTTTTAGTCTAGTGTCCGTAGGAGGTAGACACTGATGCTTTGCACCTCTAAGTTTATTATTTTAGTTTTATTTCTTTCTTTTCTCTTTCAGGTTATCAGGAGGGCCGTCGGCGTGGGAAGCCACATCAGACGTAGACCCGCCTGAGGGTGCCTGGAGAATGTTTTCACATTCTTCCTGCGCCGGTCACCCGTCCCCCAGGGTAGCTGCCCCTGCAGCTGGATGCCAGTGCCCCACTCCGGTGCGAGGTCACTGAGGGGGTGACCCTGCGCGCACCTGAAGCCGTCGGAGAGGTGAGTAGGGACCTCCCACACCAACCCCCCCCCCTTCCCCCCTCGCCCGAGTGGGCCAGGTCCCTGACCCAGGCGATTGGCGACCTCTCTAAGCTGTCTCAGGTCATGATCCACGCCATTGACCGGTTGCCGTCCCAGGTGCCCCCCTCTGCGACCCCTCCTCAGGTGTCTCCTGACTCCCCTTCTAGGGGACGGTCCTCCAAGAGGCGTAGGCGTTCCCCTTCTCGGTCACCCTCCCGGTGTTCCTCTGACCCTTCCCCGGAAAGGTCCACTGCGGGCGGTTCTCAGCAACACCTCTCTGACGCCTCGGGGGACTCCTGTGACTCTGCCTCAGAGTCTGACAGGGAGGACCATTTGGCCTCTGCGGTGCAAGCCTTGGTCCGTGCAGTACGGGACACACTCCATATCCGGGACGAATCTCCCTCTGCGGCCAGAGGCGAAGTTTCGTTTAGTCGCCATAAGCGGCAACCGCTGGTATTCCCTAGTCATAAGGACTTTGAGAATCTCCTGGACAAGGAATGGAAGCACCCCGACCGGCGCATTCCATCCTCTAAACGGACAGAAGCTCTCTTTCCGTTTGCTGCGGATTTAGTCTCCGCCTGGACGGTTCCACCTACCGTGGACCCCCCTGTCTCCCGGCTGTCTAAATCTACCACCCTCCCGTTAGCGGACGGGGCGTCTCTGACGGATCCTGTGGACAAGAAGATGGACACGTTCTCCAAATCCGTCTTTATTGCTGCGGGTTCTGCCCTTCGCCCTACTTTTGCGGCGTCTTGGGTCAGTAAGGCCTGCTCCGCTTGGGCCAAGCAACTGGTCCGTGACATCTCCTCGGAGGTCCCTCGTGAGGATCTGCTTTCTCTAGCCTCACAGATTCTTCAGGCCTCTAGGTATCTGTGTGATGCTTCCCAGGAAGCGGCTCGCCTGTCGGCTCGGGCTGTGGCCAACTCCGTGGCCATTCGTCGCTCTCTTTGGCTTAAAGCGTGGTCGGCTGACGCCGCCTCCAAGAAGGCTCTCACTGGTCTTCCCTTTTCAGGGAGCAGGCTTTTTGGGGAGCGGTTGGACAGGATTATCTCTGACGCCACCGGTGGCAAGAGTTCCTTGTTGCCGCAAAACCGGCCCGGGCGCTCCCAGCCTCCGAAGCGTTCTGGTCGCTTTCGCTCCTTCCAAGCCCCTGCCCGTCAGCAGTCCTCAAGGGGTGCTCCCTCAGCCTCCTCTTCCAGGAAGCCCTCCTTTAAACCCCGGCCGTCCTGGCAGCCGCGCTCCCGCCCTTCCAAGGGCCCTGCCCCCAAGCCTTCTTCCTGATGGCTTTCCCCCACTTGGGTCTTCCCCCCGAGTGGGGGGTCGTCTGCTCTCCTTCAAGGAGGTATGGCTCGCCCACGTCACCGACGCGTGGGTACGGGAGGTGGTGTCTTCCGGATACAGAATCGAGTTTGCGTCCTTTCCGCCTCTTCGGTTTTTCCTGTCTCGGATCCCCTGCTCTTCTGCAGGGCGTTTAGCTCTTTCCCGCGCTGTTCATCACCTCCTTGCTCAGGGGGTCGTAGTCCCAGTCCCCCCCTCCGAGCGGTTTCAGGGTTTCTACTCGAACCTGTTCACCATTCCCAAGAAGGACGGCTCTGTTCGACCCATCCTGGATCTGAGGCACCTCAACCGCTATGTCCGCCTCCGCCACTTCCGCATGGAATCGCTGCGGTCGGTGGTCGCGTCCCTGGACCAGGGCGAGTTTCTCGCTTCCATAGATATACGCGACGCATATCTCCATGTGCCAATCGCGCTAAGTCATCAGCGCTTTCTTCGTTTCGCCATCGGTTCTTTTCATTTCCAATTTGTCGCTCTGCCCTTCGGTCTTGCAACAGCGCCTCGGGTTTTTACCAAGACCCTTGCCCCCCTCATGGCTCTCCTTCATGCCAGAGGAGTGGCGGTCATCCCGTACCTGGACGACCTTTTGGTAAAGGGCCGCACCTTGCAGGATGCTCAGTCCAGCCTTCAGATCACGCTCGATCTGCTTTCCAGGTTCGGCTGGGTGATCAACTTCCAGAAGTCGTCTCTGCGCCCCTCTCGCTCGATGGAGTTTCTGGGGATGTTGTTCAACACCGAGATGGCTCGGGTTTTTCTACCTTGCGGCAAGGTCTCCTCCCTGCGCTCGGCTGTCTCCAATCTCCGCTCGGGCTCCCCCTGTTCGCTCCGCTTCTGCATGCGGGTGCTGGGCAAGATGGTCTCCTCGTTCGAGGCCATCACATTTGCTCAGTTCCACTCTCGGCCCCTCCAGGGAGCGATTCTGGCCCAGTGGGACAAGTCTCCTCTCTCCTTGGACAGGAAGATCGTCCTCTCCCCGGCAGTCCGCAGAGAGTTGCTTTGGTGGCTGACGTCCCCAGCTCTTCTTCAGGGCCGCTCCTTCCTCCCCCTTCAGTGGCTGGTCGTCACCTCCGATGCCAGCCTGACAGGGTGGGGTGCGGTTTTCGGTGGCCTGACGGTCCAGGGCACGTGGACTTTGCCGGAGTCGCGCCTTCCCATCAATATATTGGAGCTTCGGGTGATATTCCTTGCCTTAACTCAGTGGACCGATTTTCTCCGGGGTCACCCTGTTCGGGTTCAGACGGACAACGCCACCGCCGTGGCCTATGTGAATCGGCAGGGGGGCACCAGGAGCCGCTCTGTGATGGCGGAGGCCGCCCGGATTCTCGGCTGGGCGGAACGGTTTGTCCCGGCTCTCTCAGCCATCCACATTCCGGGCGTAGACAACTGGGCGGCGGATTATCTCAGCCGCGGGTCCCTGGACCAAGGAGAGTGGTCTCTCCATCCCCAGGTGTTTCTACAAGTTTGCCGTCGGTGGGGCTTCCCCGACGTGGATCTGTTCGCGTCCAGGCTCAATCACAAGCTTCCCACTTACGTGGCTCGGGCTCGGGATCCCCGCGCGTTCGCGGTGGACGCCCTGGTGACTCCTTGGGATCAGTTCTCCCTGATTTACCTATTTCCCCCGCTCCCTCTCCTTCCGCGGGTCCTCAAACGTCTGAAGGTTCTCGGCGTTCCCGCCATCCTTATCGCTCCGGACTGGCCCCGCCGGTCCTGGTACGCCGACGTGATCCACCTCCTGGCCGACGCCCCTTGGCGTCTTCCCCTGCGGCCCGACCTCCTTTTTCAAGGGCCGATCTTCCACCCCACTTTACCTCAGCTCAATTTGACGGCTTGGCTGTTGAAGCCGCGGTGATGAGATTTCGGGGCCTGTCTGAGTCTGTCATCCAGACTATGCTTAGAGCCCGTAAGCCGCAGTCGGCTCGCATTTACCATCGGGTCTGGAAATCCTTTTTTTCTTGGTGCGAGCAACGTCGCGCGCATCCTCTCGTTTGTTCCACGCCTAAGATCCTTTCTTTTTTACAGTCCGGCCTTGACCAGGGTCTCAGCCATTCTACCCTTCGGTCTCAGGTCTCCGCCTTGTCCGTGCTTTTTCAGAGGACTTTGGCTCTGCGCTCCCAGGTGAAGACCTTTTTACAGGGTGTTCTTCGTCTGAATCCCCCCTTCCGCTCCCCCGTCGAGCCCTGGGATCTTAACTTGGTGCTCGATGTGCTCCAGGGTCCTCCCTTTGAGCCTTTGAGAGAGATTTCCCTGCGTCTTCTCTCTTGGAAGGTCGCTTTTCTGGTGGCGGTTACGTCCATCCGCCGAGTATCTGAATTAGCCGCTCTTTCCTGTCGCTCCCCCTATCTTGTCTTGCACAGGGATAAGGTGGTTTTGCGCCCTCTCCCTTCCTTCCTCCCGAAGGTTGTCTCGGCATTCCACATCAATGAAGATATTGTTCTTCCTTCTCTTTGTCCCGCTCCTGCCCATCCTAGGGAGCGCTCCCTTCACTGTTTGGACCTGGTCCGAGCCATCCGGGTCTATTTGTCCCTCACAGCTCCCTTCCGTCAATCGGATTCCTTGTTTGTCATTCCTGAGGGTCCCCGCAAGGGTCTTGCCGCCTCTAAGGTGACCATTGCGCGTTGGATTACGGCCGCCGTCTCCGAGGCCTATCGCTCTCGGGACAGGTCCCCCCCCTTCCGGGTCACTGCCCATTCCACCAGGGCCGTGGGAGCTTCCTGGGCGGTTCGCCATCAGGCATCGGTGTCCCAGGTTTGCAAAGCCGCCACCTGGGCCTTGGTGCATACCTTTACCAAGTTTTACCAGGTCCACATCATGGCTTCTTCTGATGCCAGTCTGGGCCGCAGGGTTCTGCAGGCCGCCATACGTTAGGCTGGCCACCTGGGAATTGTTCTTTTTCCCCACCCTCTGGGACTGCTTTTGTACGTCCCACTGGTGCTGTGTCCCCCAATGATAGGCACAAGAAAACAGGATTTTTGTAAAACTTACCGTAAAATCCCTTTCTTGTGGCTTCATTGGGGGACACAGCTCCCACCCTGTTTTTTTCTGGGTTGTTCTGTTTCCCGGGCTTGTTTGCTGTTCCTTGAGTTCTCGTCCCCGGGTTCAGACTGGTTTGTATCTTTCCGTTTGGCTCCTACTGCTTATTAACTAAACTGAGCTAGCCTGGTGTCCGTAGGAGGGATATAGGCTGCCAGGCGGAGCTCTCTTTTTGATTGTCTAGTGTCGCCTCCTAGTGGCAGCTGCCTATATCCCACTGGTGCTGTGTCCCCCAATGAAGCCACAAGAAAGGGATTTTACGGTAAGTTTTACAAAAATCCTGTTATGGCGCCACTTTGCTTAAATATTAAAACCTATATGTGCTCATGTGCAGCTCTTTCTGTTCACTTCTATGGGTGTTCTGAAGATAGCTCAGAGGTAGTCCCTTCATCTGTCAGACGTTTGTGACATATCCTGTGGAATGGGAATAACCCTTAAAATTTAGACTCATAGGGGGAGATTAACAAACTGGTGTAAAGTAAAACTGGCTTAGTTGCCTATAGTAACCAATCAGATTTCACCTTTCATTTTCCAAAGGAGCTGTGAAAAATAGTTGGTATGGTTGCTATGGGCAACAAAGCCAGTTCTACTTTACACCAGTTTGATAAATCTTCCCCATAGAAGCCCACATCTTGGCATTTGGAGTTTCAAGAGGACTTTTTTTTTAGGAAACATGAAATAAGAATCCCAGACTCTGTTTTTCCTCCCAGAAATTTCTGAACAAATTAATAACCAGGTATTGACGTTCTCCTTGTTGAAGGAGCGTGTGCCTGCATGATGCATCATGGTTGTATAAGACACTGAACAAGTAGAGTGAAATATGTTTTATGTATTTTTCTGCAGGCGAGTACCCTATGGCTGTCGAATTGTATAGGGAAGTTTTAAGGTCTTCCGAAGAACACAAAGAAAAACTGAAGACTGATTCTTTACAAGTACGTATGTGATATAATTGATTACCATCCCATTCTGGTGTGATATACTGTCTAATATGCAGTATTGTCGATTGCTTCATTTCGTTCTTTTTCTGGGCACATAGTAACGTTATCTTACCTCGTGGCATTCTGAGATGGGGTGGAAAATTCGTAAATCAGAGCTTCTAAATTTCTGCTCATCTTTGACCAAAAGGCTTGTTGTCCAAGTATGTTGACATATAAGTGGCTATTATGTTTGTGGAGCCTGCATTTTGAATGCCATGTTTCCCGGTTTTCTGTTTCCAGCAAGCAGGCCAGTAGCTCTTATATCAAGAATAGTGCAACCTACAGTGCAGTAAAAAAAATACCAAAATCCCTGATTTTATCAGGAATAATTGTAATTTTAATGGGGTTCATCAGGATTGTATTTTTGAAAACAGATTCAGCAAAGCTACGTTATAATGGCTCTTTTGTCAATGGATACAATGACATTAATCTGAACCAACTCTTAAAAGGGTTATTCTACCACTAAAATGCCCTCAAAAATGCCCGGGCACCACATACAGGTTATACTTACCCCTCTCCCCAGCACCCACATTACTCTCTATTGGCTGCCCTCCTATCGCCAGATGTTTTAATCCGTGCTACGGAGAGATGCAGTGGTGGGTGCCGGGGACCAGGATAAGTATAACCTGTATGTTACGCCTGGGCATTTTGGGAGGCATTATAGGGGTTTGGGTAACCCCTTTAATGAATCACTAGGAACCAGTGGCATCACTTTCTGGCTAAGGATCTGCAAATTGGAAATGTTCATAACATGCCTTGCTTTTCTTCCCACTGACACCATGACAGAAACCTAATTGTGCCATTTTTTTAAATCAGTGGGGTCTGTTGGGCACCATTGATGATCATCATAGAATGGAATATTACACTCCCTTATTATTTCTGTGACAAAGCAGAAAAATGAAAATTGTAAGAGAAGTGTGAACTGATCGTATTGTTGGATTGAAGTAGTAACAATGCAGTATTTCTTTTATCTTTTATACTTTTCTGGATCATACAGTAAAAGAAGGTCACACGCCTTGTTTCCTTTGCGTTAGCAACACAACATTTGGACGGCCTATTTGAGGCTCCAGATGACATTGTAGCTACCCCACTTCTCATTATATCTGCTCTAACTCATTTCTTAATGTGTTATGATTACGTGAAAATGTACTTGTTAAAAAATGAAATACAAGCGGGGCTAAGGTTGATAAATCACTGCTGCCTTTAATTACATTTTTAATTTTAGTTACATTTTATTTCTCGCTTTAATATATGCCTCAAAATATATTTCTCAAACTTGAGTGAGAAGTTAAAATGAGTTCACCCTCCAGGTAAAACACTGTCATAACCCAACAAGCCTTGGTCCCTTGTGACTTCTTTGTGACCTTGTATAGAGGAGGCTGGTCCTGATTGGTCTCTTCCTCTTTGATAATGGATGGCAAGACCTATGCAGGACTCTACTCCCGAGAGGAACAGCATTGATTGCAAAGAATGGGGTGGGGAAAGAGTCTAGAGGGGGAGACCCTTATGTCCTGGGTGGCCAGTTTTGATCTTTCCCATCTCTACCAATGAACATAGCTGCGTACTTTTCCATATGGATGTGTTTGATACTGCAACCCATGACCAAGTTTACCTTATTCCCTTGAATGTTCAGACACGGCCACATGGACAGCATTCGGTCAGGTCAATTTTTCATAGAAGATCGAATGTCTGTTCATTTTGTTTCTTTACTAGAGACTACACTCCACACAAAACCTGCTTGAATTGCTTTCTGCAAAGCATCCTGGGATCCCACCAACCTTGCGTGATGACAAGCTGGAAGAAGAGGTGAATGGTTTTTTTATATTACAGTGTGTTATGCTCTCCAATTATTAGCGAAGTAGCATTCTCGTACACTTTTGCCCCACCTATCCCACATATGACCTTGATTAGGTGGTACATATAGCTGTATGTGCTCCTCCTCTAGTTGGTTGCTTGATGCACATAGAGGTAACTAGGAGCAGCACACTATATGTGCAGAGTCTGCGCTCCTGAATGTAGGTGCCCAATGGCATAGGTAGGTTTAGACTAGGACCTATCTGACTGAAACCGCCTTGGCGCGGGTAGGCGGGCACAGATGTGTTTTGATCAAAATATATTGGCTGAGTGTTTCAGATTTGATCAGAGTGAGGGCTTAGTCCATATATAATGTTTGCATCTACTGTGTTAGTGCATTATTTTCCATGATTTTGTGTTATGCTGTCTATATTTTGCTATAGTGTGTTTGACTTTTTAGAGTGGTATACATCTAAAATGCTCAGGAAAAATATGGCAGCTGAATTGATTATACACGTGTGCCTTGCATTTGGACGATACTCATAGGTCTCAAGTCCTATATTTTTTTTTAAGATAAAAGAACTTAAAGAACATTACATGATCAAATCAAATGCTGAGGTGTCCGAGGCTCACCAAGCTCTGCAACCAGTCCTGCAAAATATACGTGAACTGCAAAGAAAGGTACATTATGTTTAATATAAGATTTGGATATGATAATTATATATACAGTTTCACAGCAGAGATGTGGATTCTCTAAGCTGCAATCGGTTTGGCAGAGGCAACACTGGGGTGTGAACAGTCTAAGTGCTTCCCCTTAACTCCTGCAACGGAGTATGGACATGCTCTAGTTACCATACTCTTGACCCATTATTCCATTTTAAAAGGCTTGACTCACGTCAGCTAATGGCTTTTATCATGTAGAGAAAGTTACTACAAGGCACTTACTAATGTATTGTGATTGCCCATATTGCCTCCTGTGTTGGCTTGATTCATTTTTCACTTGCATAATACACTACTTTCCACCATGCAATCCAGCAGTGCTGGCCATGCTTGCACACTATAGGAAAAAGCACTGTCCTCTCTGGTGGCCAGGGCCGTTGGAGGTCACATAGGCATTCATGTGCAGCAGCTCCTGTCCAAGCCACATTGTATCTGTGCTGCAGCTGAGGCTGTAACCCCTGGAAGCAAGCACTGTATAATGCCATGGAAACATGAATGAAGCCAGTATAGGAGGCAATATGGACAATCACAATACATTAGTAAGTGCCTGGTATTAACTTTGTCTAAATAAATACTATTTGCTGAAGTGAGACAACCCCTTTACCTATCTCCTAGTTTTTAACTTCCCTCTGTTTTTAAACTATTAGGTCATCTCGTGTACACATATCTAGACAGTTCTTTAGCTGCCAACTCTCCAACAGACCCATCATCATCCAGCTGCTTGGGTTTGCATTCCACTACATATTTGCAAAGTGTGTAACAATTTCTTAACGGGGTATTTCGGTTATTTGAAGTTATTCCCTGTCCACAGGTACCCCGAACGGGGACCCTATATCCCATTGGGTCTCCACAAATGAACAGAGTGACAGCTTGAGCATGCGCACTTCTGCTCCTTTCATCTCCATGTGACCTGTCGGAAATAGTCAAGCTCTGTACTCTCTCTTTGGCAGTCCCATAGAGATGAATGGAGCAGCAGTGCACATTACCCCATTCTTTAGATTGTTAGGGGTCCCAGCAGTAGGACCCACACCGATCTAATAGTTAGCCCTTATCCTTTGGCTAGGGATTAAGTTGAAATTCCTGAACTACCCCTTTAAAGTGAGTTTATCAGCACTTTTGATCATGCTAAATTGTTCACCACACTAGGTAAGTGCTGGTAAGAGCAGTTTAAACATACTTTTTGTGGTGCTATTCTCATAAGGAGTAGTGTGAATATGAAGTTTTATTCTGCCAGATTATGTCCTTGCAAGTGCCCTGGAGTTATAGTTTTATTACATTGTGCTGCTTCCCTTCCTCTGCTGTAACTATTGGATGCTACAGCTGTCAGTCAGAGCAGAGAGGAGGGGCTGTGATGAGAGCCAGGTCTACAGAAGTGGGCGGGGAAGGGGGCGGGGCAGGTAGGCCCATCTCATTCATCATTTTCTATGCCTGTTTTAGGCATAGAAAATGGTCTAAATGTAAGCCAGCTAGGAAGCATTTAGACTGGCGCTGGATGCACTGAAGTTATGTAGAAGCTTGTTCCTCTTTGGTGGACCCCCCGCTAGATATAGGACTTAATAAATAACCCCCATATTCTTACTTCTCCTAATGAGAAAAGCTTCATAAAATGTATCATTTACTGCTTTTCTAACCTCTACCTAGTACTGTGACCAGTGTATCATGATCAAGACTGTTCATAGACTCCCTTTAAAGGTGTCTTCAAGTGAATATTAGTTTCTATGGGCATAAGATGGCAAACGCCTTCCTGTCTGAGCAGTTATGCACCATTTTCCCACCTGTCCTGTTTAAATTTTTGTCACCAAAGTCACATGACGGTGGCATACATTAAGGCGGCACATACTAGTCTGTTTTAACACAGAAAATACACAAAAACTATTCCAGCACTAAAAAAATCTTCCAAAAGCTCAGCTATGTCTTCTTTCTCCTCTTCATTGTGTCTGACTGTAAGACAGCTGACTACAGCAACAGCCTCTCTGCTGTGCCCAGGCTGCAATAGAACAAAAATAAACACCCCTACAGGACTTCTTAAAGACTTTTTCAGGATCATACAGCAAATCTTGCAGACTGACTGCTATAGAGGCAAAGTTATCTCTTCCTAAGGCTTGTTTCAAATCTGCATTAAAACAGAACTGGTAGGCTGTTCTGGGCGGGAGCAGCCTGCCGGATCCATGAACACCGTGCTCTGCGGAGATACCGTCCGGCCCCATTCACTATAATGGGGACTGGCAAAGATTCGGCCGCAACCTGGCAAATATGCCTAGTGGTGGCCCAACGAAAACTGTTGTGCGCAGCGGTATTTGTCTGGACACTCCTTTGCTGGGTTGTGGCCGAATCTCCGCTGGTCCCTATTATAGTTAATGGGGCCAGATGGAATCTCGGCAACGCATGGTAGTGCCCGGTATTCACGGACCCGGCAAGCTTAACACAAATGTGAAACAAGCTTCTATTATAAGTTGTTTCTAGGTTTAGCATTCATTTCAAAAGCAATCTTCTAAAGCAATGCAGAATGTCCAAAATTAAATTTGCAGTTGCCGTTGAATTTCAAGGTTGACTTTGTTGTCTACAATTGCTACTACAATAAAACTAATGGATGGATTTAAAACTGTGTTATTTCACGGTTCATAGTCCTGTGATAATTGACAGAGCTTACCAATGCCGAAGAGTTGCCTTTATTTGCTTTTTACCCATTATCCTTTTATCGGGCTTCTCTATATCTTCAAGTTCTTCAAGCCTGAACTTCTTGAGTTCTTTGCAGATTAATTTCTCCTCTCCCTGGTGGATTGATGTGATCCAGCGTGCAATCCAAAATGCAAATGATGAGGATCTTGTTCAGCGTGTGCAAAATGAAATCACTGTCAACTACAAACACCAAGTGAACAAGTTGTCCATGGCAGATAAGTGAGTAATGGGATTGGGAGGAGGGGATGTTTCGGGTCAAAAATGTTCATTTTGCTCATAGTAAAAAATCATATTGGTACACTTTTGAGCCCCTTTGCTGCCAGGACAGTTTTCACACTTTTGACCAACACAAAGAAACCTGAATTCTAAAATATAAAAAAATCATATTATTCCCTTAGGCTACTTTGACATTCGCGGCAGGGGTGTCCGGCAGGCTGTCGTAATTTTAGTCCGGCCGCCTCTCGGCATGTTTGCCGTGCTGCAGCCGGAACTCTGGCCGCCCCCATTATAGTGAGTGGGGACGGATACGTAGTTCCAGCAACACGGATCCAGCAGGAACAGCCCTCCGGACACCCCTGCCGCGAGAGCCTGAGACACACAACACCTCACATGAAAATGTAAGATGTGCACAGTTCATACATGACATTTTTTTAATGTCTACTTGCACATATCATTACATATTCACCAGCTCTAAACAGACAATAAATCTTTGCTTTAGGCCCCATTCACACAACCATATTTTTGGTTCGCATCCGATCCGCATTTTTGCCGATAGGATGCGGACCCATTCCTTTTAAAAATTGCTGTCTGCATCCATATGTCTGTTCCGTAGCCGTGCAGTGTTCAGACACACTGTTATCCGTATGCTTTAATGACACCAGTTTTATTCATACTTTGAATTTTGCGGCTTTTTTTTTTTTTTTAAACAAAATGCAGCCAAAAAGTAGCTTTGTGTGACCTATTTAATGCTGTGATCTGGCCAGTGGTAAACATCTGGGTAATGGCATCAATATATCACCAAATTATGCACAAAGGGGTAATTAGCTGGGCAAAGTGCTTGTGTTCTCACTCCTTTCCTGGAAAAAAAACACCTCCATATGTGACAATCGAAGAGCATTGCATATGCTCCCTGATTAATCGAGAAGATGGGGACAGAAAACATACACAGAAGTCCATATTACTCTCCCCCTGGGGTCACGTAGAGTTACACAGGGTGAGAGGATCTTCTTTCTTTTCTCCTGCAGACTGTCAGCATTTCCCCAGTGCCCTACCTCTCCTCCCCCATCTCCTCCATGCTGGCTGAGATCACAGCTGGCTGAAGAAGGAGGGGTTGTTCTAACCTTTAATATCTCAGGCTGTGTAGCAGCTAGAGATGTGATCCTTGTCTTGTTTGAAAACTGACAATCTAAGGCTTATAGACCAGGATCATAGTGTGAAAACAGCAAGTTTATGGAGCTCTCACGAAACTGGTCTTGTAAAGCTTTCAAACAAGACCATGCTCACATCTACTGCTACACAGACCTAGATATTAAGGGTTAAAGCATCCCTCCAGCCATTAAGCCTGCTGCCCGAGTTCTGCTTGTGCTAAACAGTTCGGTCCTCTTCTCAAAACCTGAGCAGAGCTCCAGCAAAACTGTTAGTTAATATGATACCAAGTTCTACTGTCTAGTCCTTCCAGCCACAGCAATAGTTTACATCTATTCTTTGCAGGGAAATGGTTAGATTATTCCCTAAAATGACGTATAATACCGAAAAAATTGTATTTCACTATGCATAATAGAAATAGTAAGCACATTTGTATTATCATTCATTATGAAGCCCCAAAATCACTACAGCTGCTTTGGTATGAAGAAGACTTTATTTTCCTTCAATCATTTCTTTCTCATCTGGCCAGAAATCTATTCCACCCTTTCTTCAGACAAAGAGATTTGTTGTTACTTACCTGTTTTACGCACCTTTAGGTTTCGGGACTGCAGAGGGCTTCAGTACATTGTTACCTCTCAGATGGAAGAAGTCAGAAAGTGCCAGAAACAAGTCAGAGAGGCAGTTAAGAATCTTGAAGGTCCCCCGTCTAAAGAAGTTATCCAGACAGCATCAATATGCCACCTTAGGGTTGGTCGGCTGCCACTCCATATGTATGTATATGAACTATATGTATTGTATACATGCATCTCTATTACATTTCCATGTTAAAGCCTCTTACTTTTAGTGTATTACTTTTTGCTACGTATTTGAAAAATGTATATAAATGAAGCTTTTCAACCAACCCTTTCCACTCCTAGTTCATTTTTAGCCTAACGTGCATTCAGAAACACATTTGCTGATTATAGACTGACCTAAATAGTAACTGACAGACAACACCTGCAGGGGAAGATTTGACATGCTTTGAACACCATTATACAGTGTGTATGTTACTCCACATTGTATGTACGGGGCAAAGAAGGCAAAATGCATAATCGGCCATTATTATTGGACTACTTTTGTTTGTTTTAATTATGTTTCCCATTTATACAGTTAATTGATCATATCATGCCAATTATATTTAATTTAAAAGGACAAAAAAAAAGATTAAAAATTAAAGGAAAGAAAGAAAAAAATGTAGACCTTCCCCTTCCATCTCATTTCCCCTCCTCTATTTCCTCAACTTATTCTTTATTACCCATACTTAATATCTGAGGCCACCTACTCAAATAAGTCAGTTAAGCGTTCTTTAAAGGTATCTGTCAGCAGATTTGTACCTATGACACTGGCTGACCTGTTACATGTGCATTTGGCAGCTGAAGACATCTGTGTTGGTTCCATGTTCATATATGTGCCTGCATTACTGAGAAAAATGATGTTTTATTATATGTAAATGAACCTCTAGGAGCAATGGACTCAGCTCTCTCTGCAATGGCAATGCCCCCGTTGATCCTAGAGGCTCATTTGCATATATTAAAACATCATTTTTCTCAGCAATGTTGGCACATATTAAAATGGAACCAACATAGATGCCTTCAGCACCCCAGGTCAGCCAGTTTCATAGGTACAAATCTGCTGATAGATGCCCTTTAATTCACTTGTTCCACCTCTCTTTGAACTTTAAAGCGGTTGTCCAATTCAATATTGATGACCTATCCTGAGGATAGGTCATCAATAAAAATAACTTGGACAACCCCTTTAAATATTTGCTGTTACCCTGTACCCAAAATTCATATAGAAGTAAGGTACTGTATTCACTAACCTTCTTACCTTATCTTTTATAATTTTTCCAGGCCGCTGTTAAGATATGTGCGACTACCCATCTCTCTTCACCGAATAATGTAGAAATTCCTATCTTAATAAAGCTAGTTCAGGGATTAGGTCAAAAGAATGCTTCACTATTTTGATACTAACTGGGACACCTCCTTCCATAGATCCTTACCCTGTTCCATTCCCACCACTTGTGTAGGAGTTTACCTCTCTGTACACTGTGCTGTCTCAGAACAGGCTTCTACTCTCTGGGGGTATTATTGCCATCTAAGGCTACTTTCACACTTGCGTTTGCAGGATCCATTTGTGAGATCCGTCACAGGCTCTCCCAAACGGTCCTGAACTGATCAGTTTTGTCCTAATGCATTCTGAATGGAAAAGGATCCGTTCAGAATACATCAGTTTTGCTTCAGTTCAGTCTCCATTCCGTTTTGGAGGCGGACACTAAAACGCTGCTTGCTGCGTTTTGGTGTCCACATTAAGAAACTGATGCAAACGGATCCATCATGACTCACAATGTAAGTCAATGGGGACGGATCCGTTTTGTCTGACACAATAGAAAACGGATCCGTCCTCCATTGACTTTCAGTGGAGTTCAAGACGAATCCATCTTTGCTATGTAAAAGATAATACAAACGGATCAGTTCAGCACGGATACAGATGGTTGTATTATCATGACGGATCCGTTTGTGAGAGCCTGGGCGGATCTCACAAACGGATCCTACAAACGCAAGTGTGCAAGTAGCCTAAGCTGAATCTTGTTTAAAACCTCCACATGAGGTTCTTTTGGTCACCACTATCTCTACCCCTAATTCATTATAAATTATAGACAGAACCCCTTTTCGTACTTTGAGAATTAATTACAGTATATGCCTAGCAAATTGTAACGTCTTCTGCTGTCATATCCAACTGCAAATATAGGGTCTATCAGCTCACCTCAGGTGGGTGCACAGAATCCCGGCCGCTTCAGACATGGAAAGCAATGCAGCACTCCAGTGAAATAAAATAAAATGTGCAAGTGCAGAAACAGCACTCCAATCTGACGCGTTTCCGACTCTTCTGGGTCTTTAGTCATAGATGACTTCTGTGCCGTGAGATGCCTAGATTTAGGTGTGTTGTTTCTGCACTTGGATATGATGTATCACATTTTAAGTATGGAGTAAACATTATATTTTATTTCATTGGACTGCTGAACTTGCTTTCTTTTGGATGTCCTATCCAACTGGTACTTAAAGAGAAGCTCCTTAATTGTAAGTATTGGGAAGTAGCATCATTTACATGTAATTGCTGTTTTAGCTTTTTAAAGGAACATATCCTATTATTACTATATAACTGACTTACTGTAACCATTCCACCCCTGCCACATGCGAAGGTATAATATTCAAATTCTGAATACATCTAGCTATTACTGCTAAGCGGCACTGATCTGAATGAAGGAATAACCACAGATTTGTCTTAACAGTCTTCACCCATGCATCAATAGCATCCTCGAGAGTGTGTAACATATAACTCTCTTCCTGCTTAGCTGTAGTATTGTAATAGATAAAATCTCTCAATGACCTTAGTCCACAGCACTTCTGCTCTATCTCAGCCCATCTATGTCGTAATGGAAACGTCCACCATCTGATATTTTTTCTGGATATACTATACAAGTAGATCAGTGCCATTTTTAACCTAAGATCACCCACTATAAATGTATGGTGGATGATCCTGATATAAACCCGCGCCATTGTAAATGAACAACACAAAGACCACGTCTGTCTTTGTTATTGCAGTGATGATATCACCACAGGGGTTGTTTTTATCTTTAGTGTGTTAATGTGGAATATTTTATACATTTATAACTTTTTGAACATTTTGTAGGAGATTTATCATGACCAGCTCTTGTACCCCGGTCCTGATTTCCCCTGCACCGCCAGAGAATGCATTTTATTCTTGACAAGGCGCACACCTCATCATAAATTAAGCACATCCTCTGTGCGCCTCGATTCACGTCTACATCAGCTCGTAGCTGGCATACATTTCCGTCAGCCAGAAAATTGGATGATGAAATGATGATAAATGTACCAGGGCCAATGACCCTACCCACATTTGAGACAGTTGCAAGGGTGGCATGGAAACTCCCCTGTTGCCTAGATTTAGGGACACGGGTGGTTAAACAGTCTCAAACGCAGGGTTTGCAACTTTTTTTTTTATCCTGGAAAAGTATTGTAGGGGAATGATAATTCTCTCCCTTTATCCTTAGCGAAATAAAAGTAATAAAAAAAAAAAATTAACTAAATATTTAACAAAAATGGTATTGAAAACAGCCCCAGGCATCACAAACAGAAGTCCAAAAAGGATTTTGGTACCCCAAAAAAAGGTAGTGAAGTTGGAGATGTTAAACCATCACATATCACCAAAAAGTTTCTGGTCATTTAGAACTCTGGTTGTTAAAGGGTTAATGTGTGCCATTGTTGGTGACACTACTTGTAGACTACCTGTCCTGTGCCTGTTGGGTGCTCTACTTCTCACAGCGGGCCTCTGATGTTTCCTCTCTTCACAGCTGCGTCTTTTGTAAAGCTGATGAATTATTCACGGATTATGAGTCAAAACTCTTCTCTCATACGTAAGTAGCCACCTCACCGCAATGATTATTGTCAGACAAGACCGTGTTGAGTAGCTTAGTAAATGAGTTTAGTGGTTTATAGCTATGATATTCTTTTATCGTTTTGTTATGATGCAGCTGCAAGTACATGATTCATATGTTAATAATGCTGCATATTTTACCAACTCAAAGGAAGCTGGTTAAGGCTTTCCCTTGCACTCTACAGACTTCCCCACTTACTGCTATGCACCAAACAAGTGTGATAAGCAGGTACGTTTTGGCACCTTTAAAGCGGTTTTCCTACGAGAACTATTTTATTACCTGTCCCAGCGGTCCCGAGAACAAGGAGCTCCTGAGTCCTCTCTCTGAATAGAGCGGTAGTTCTCATGTTGGTCCACTGCTCCAATCACTTCTTTGAGTTGACCTAGTGCTAAGTCGGCCCCTAGAAATGAGGGGCTTGAGCAGAGGACCATAATGGACACTATTCAGAGAAGAGACTCAGGAACCCCTCACTCTAAGGATTGTTGGGTTGTCTCAATGATCCATTATTTATCACCAAGCATGTGGATCCAAAGAAAAGAAAGGCATATTTCTCAAGTACCCTGACACTATTTCTGACACAGATTTTCCACATTCTGCATATCAATCTATACACTGGGCCACATTTACTTATAGGGAATCGGCCTTCTCCAAAACATCCCCCAAACTAGAATAGTGTAAGTGGTGCTGGGTCCAGTAATGTAATTATCACGCTTGCATTATCACGCTACGCTCCCACAAACAGCACTAAAATGCATTGAGACCATATCTTTCATGTACCTACCTGGAGGGGAGTAAGTGGTATTTTATATACAGTGTATTAGGTACTCTATTGAACCAAGTTAAAGGGGTTGTCTGGACTACAATACCTCTAGCTGGGACAATTTTTTTAAGTGTATTGTTTTTATATAGACACCCTTATGGATTTTGTGGTGGTCTCTGAGCTCTGGTGCTTTTCTTTTTTATTTCTGTGACTGCCTGGGTGTGTTACTGACCACCACAGGCCTTAATTCTGGGAAGCATTAGGAGACTCAATCCATTGAGCTCACGTATGTTGTCTTCTCACAGTTTCCATAGCAAAAAATAAGTTGTCTCACTTCAGCAAATGGCATATATCGTGTAGAGAAAGTTAATACAAGGCACTTACTAATAATATATTGTGATTGTCCATATTGCTTCCTTTTCTGGCTGGATTCATTTTTTCCATCATATTATACACTGCTTGTTTCCATTGTTACAACCACCTTGTAATCAAGTAGCAGTGGCCATGCTTGCAGACTATTCAAAAAAGTGCTTGACTATGCGCACTCCCTTGTTCCCGGACACCAAGGAAGTTGGCACTTTTTCTTATAGTGTCCAAGCACGACCACTACTGCTGGATTGTAGGGTGGTCATAACCATGGAAAAGAGCAGTGTATAATGTGATGGAAAAATGAATCAATACAGCAAAGGAGGCAATATGGACAATCACAATACATTAGTAAGTGCCTATGATTAACATTCTCTACGTGATAAATGCTATTTGCTGAACTGAGGCAACCTCTTTAAAACAAACCTCTTCTGGATCTTAAAGGGTTTCTGTCACCAGATTTGGGCATACTAAACAGGATGGCATTTGCAATGTGCAAATGCCACCTGATGCCCAATCTGGTTTTCTTACAGTAATCAGATGAGCCGTTTTCTTAAAAAAAGCACTTTTATAATATGTAAATTAGGCGTACTAGGTGCAAGAGGCGTTTACCTTGCACCTAGTAATCGCCGTGTTCCTACCTCTAGTGCCGCCTCCTTCTTCCTGATTGACAGGGCCAGGCAGCTTGCTCGATGAGCTGCCGGCCCTGACCTCGATCGAAATCCCGCGCCTGCGCCGTGTAGGCTAAATTCTGCGCAGGCGCAGATAGTTCACCCGGCCGCCCGGCTCCTGCCTCTCTCACTGCGCCTGCGCCGTGCGGAGTAAAAGCGGCGCAGGCGCAGTGAGACCCGGGAGCCGGCGGAACTCACTGCGCCTGCGCCGCTTTTACTCCGCAGGGCGCAGGCGCAGTGAGAGAGGCAGGAGCCGGGCGGCCGGGTGAACTATCTGCAACTGTAAGAAAACCAGATTGGGCATCAGGTGGCATTTGCACATTGCAAATGCCATCCTGTTTAGTATGCCCAAATCTGGTGACAGAAACCCTTTAAAGTGGTGGTCACTTCTCACTCCCCAAAAAAAATTTCTGCTACAACAGCAATAAGTGTTGTAGAGGTACTGTAATACTCCCTTTTCCAAATCTGTACCCAGGAGCTAGTTGGAAGAAAGTAATTCCAAACATTCACTGTTTTAAGTGTTCCCTGATAGTTTATTTAGCATGCTGATCATATCTCATAGTATACCAGTTATACCTTAGGAGCTAAAACTGGCCTGTTTATTCACTATTGTCACATAACTTACATGTCCTTGCATATCACTTCACTTTACACCTGTTTGGCACAAAATTGTTTTTTTTTTTTTGTATAATATGGTAGGAAATGTCAGCTCTGAATAGCTTAATTAAAGGAGTACTCCTATCTCTGACTTTTATGGTATTTCCTACCCAAGCAACTGCATTCAACTATTCTGCGAAACCCATAGAAGACAATAGAGAGAGCTACTCATGTGTCGCCACCTCTCCATATCCTGCAGCCAGCAAATGGGGCCCCATTTCCCTAATACAGTGATGGCTAATCTCTGGCACTCCAGCTGTGGTGAAACTACGAATCCCAGCATGCTCCATACATTTTTATGAGTTCTGAGAAGAACCAGGCAAGTGTGCATCTTGGGAGCCGTAGTTTTACCACAGCTGGAGTGCCGGAGGTTAGCCATCGCAGCCCTAATAGATACAGGTCCCAGGGATGGGACCCGCATCTATTGGACTTTTGTGACATATACACTCACCGGCCACTTTATTAGGTACACCTGTCCAACTGCTCGTTAACACTTAATTTCTAATCAGCCAATCACATGGCGGCAACTCAGTGCATTTAGGCATGTAGACATGGGCAAGACAATCTCCTGCAGTTCAAACCGAGCATCAGTATGGGGAAGAAAGGTGATTTGAGTGCCTTTGAACGTGGCATGGTTGTTGGTGCCAGAAGGGCTGGTCTGAGTATTTCAGAAACTGCTGATCTACTGGGATTTTCACGCACAACCATCTCTAGGGTTTACAGAGAATGGTCCGAAAAAGAAAAACCATCCAGTGAGCGGCAGTTCTGTGGGCGGAAATGCCTTGTTGATGCCAGAGGTCAGAGGAGAATGGGCAGACTGGTTCGAGCTGATAGAAAGGCAACAGTGACTCAAATTGCCACCCGTTACAACCAAGGTAGGCAGAAGAGCATCTCTGAACGCACAGTACGTCGAACTTTGAGGCAGATGGGCTACAGCAGCAGAAGACCACACCGGGTGCCACTCCTTTCAGCTAAGAACAGGAAACTGAGGCTACAATTTGCACAAGCTCATCGAAATTGGACAGTAGAAGATTGGAAAAACGTTGCCTGGTCTGATGAGTCTCGATTTCTGCTGCGACATTCGGATGGTAGGGTCAGAATTTGGCGTCAACAACATGAAAGCATGGATCCATCCTGCCTTGTATCAACGGTTCAAGCTGGTGGTGGTGGTGTCATGGTGTGGGGAATATTTTCTTGGCACTCTTTGGGCCCCTTGGTACCAATTGAGCATCGTTGCAACGCCACAGCCTACCTGAGTATTGTTGCTGACCATGTCCATCCCTTTATGACCACAATGTACCCAACATCTGATGGCTACTTTCAGCAGGATAATGCGCCATGTCATAAAGCTGGAATCATCTCAGACTGGTTTCTTGAACATGACAATGAGTTCACTGTACTCAAATGGCCTCCACAGTCACCAGATCTCAATCCAATAGAGCATCTTTGGGATGTGGTGGAACGGGAGATTCGCATCATGGATGTGCAGCCGACAAATCTGCGGCAACTGTGTGATGCCATCATGTCAATATGGACCAGAATCTCTGAGGAATGCTTCCAGCACCTTGTTGAATCTATGCCATGAAGAATTGAGGCAGTTCTGAAGGCAAAAGGGGGTCCAACCCGTTACTAGCATGGTGTACCTAATAAAGTGGCCGGTGAGTGTACTTTGTCCATAAAAGTTTGAGATCAAAATACAATGTAAAAAAATATCTATGAAATCTAATTTTGGAAAGTGTTAGATGCTTTATTGTCATCCGTCTATTTCAACTTTCAGGGTGAAAGGTCAGACTGCTATTTTTGAAGAAATGATTGAAGAAGAAAATGGATTGGTGGATGATCGTTTGCCTAAAACTAGCCGAGGCCTGTGGGCAGCCAGTGAGTTGGAACGCTCTTTGAAAGCAATACTGTCATTTGCCAGAAGTCACCGACTGGACCCCTGGCTTACAGATGAAGGCGCATGCTTCATGGAGCTGTTTGAGGCGTGGAAAAAAGAATATAAGGTGAGCTACTCTAATTTTATTAGCTGATTGAGTAAAAATTATTTATGACTTCAAAAAGAGGCAAACCCTTGCCCCCAACCACATACATGTACGTCATTATGCTTGAGGGTTTGTATTGAGTGAGCTTGTGCGCCAAGCCTGCCCAGCAGGTACTGTCTGTAAAAGCAGGCACCCAGCCACAGTGATCAGGATTGGCAGTGAGGCCGAACCCGGTCATTTAACCCCTCACATGACACAGTCAATAGCGATTGCAGCATCTCTGGGGTTAGGCAGGGGTTCCCACTTCTGATTGGAATCCCTGCAGAAAAATCAAGGGGCTCCAATTGGTTACCATGACAGCCTAGGTCCTTCTAAAGGTTCCCAGGCCTGTCATGGTTAACTGCCTGTAAAGCCCATGTGTGAAGCACAGCATGCAGTGTCTAAGAATCCCATAGACCGCAACAGTATTCTATTGCAGTGTATGGGACAAGCGATCAGAAGATTGCAGGTTCCAGTCCCCTAAGGGAACTAAAAGTTACTGTGGAGAAAGTAAAAAAATCACCCCGCTTTCCCAACTTGATATGTAAAAATAAACAATAAAAAATAAACATAACAGGATGCTGTAACGAATAATAAATAAAAATCCAGGATTCGATATTTTTTCATTCACCTTATTGTCTCCCCAAAAATTAAAAGTGAGCGCACTGTTCTGTCCCCAAACAAACAATCCCTCATACAGGACGGAAATATGAAAAAGTTATGGCTGTCAGAAAATAGCAATGCAAAGAAAAAGTTTTTTTTTCCAAATGTTTTTTAAAGTAGTAAAACAAACTAAAAAGCTACACAAATTTGGTATCGCCATAATCATATTGATTGCAGGATAAGAATAACATTATTTTTAGCGCACAGTGAAGCCGTATATCAAAGACTTGGCGGAATAGTGTTTTTTTTTTTTTTTCAATTTTCCCCTTTTTCCAGTACAAGATATGGTCAATTAAATGGAGCCAATAAAAAATATAACTTGTCAAAAAGTAAGCCCTCATATGGCTATGTGAATAGAAAATTTAAAAAGTTATGGCTTTTAAAAAGTGGGGAGGTAAAAAGGAAAATGGGCCAGGTCCTTAAGGGGTTAATGTTACTCACTATAAAAAGCCTGTACAGGTGATGTGTTGGTAGATGTTTCATTTAACAAGCTTGTTTAAGCACCTAATTTTCACATTAAAATTGGAAAATTCATCCCAAAAATGTCACTTTTTTAGTGTTGATATTGATATGTCTCTTATAAATATGTTTGACACGTAATCGGAGTCCCTTAAAGGTGGTGTTCGAGATAAAATGACATCTTCCCCTATCCCTAGCCGCTTTGTTCACAAAACGCATTGGTGACATCCCTGGATACAGCACGTGACTGCTGCAGCCAGTGAGGACAGTGATTGGCTGCAGCGGTGAAGTACTGTATCCAGCCAAGTTACCACTGCAGTTTTTAAACTAACAGGACCAGCCCCACAGAAAATGGCACTGGAGAAAAGTGCAAATATAAGATGTTATTTTATTTTAAGACATTTTGTGGTTTTCCTGAGATTTTTAATTATCTCGGCTTTTCAGGGGGCAGAAAATTATTTTAAAAGGACCGGAATGAGCTAAAAAATAAAAAAAAGAACATGCTTTACTCAAATAACCAGTCCCCTTCTGCTGCCATTCCAAAACCCTTTTTCCCCACTGCTGTCCACTCCCTAGTTCTGGCCGGGTCATAGAAAATGACTGTAAGTGCCAGATCAGACAATTACAGCTCAGTTCTCTTCCCACAGAAAATCTTAATGACATCTTTATTTTTTTAAACTTTCTTACATCCACTTATACACTGTTAGGGGGAACTCCTTGCATAAGCATTTATACAGCTCCGGAAACCTGTTTGCATATGGATGTCATAGAGGGAGGTCTCCCACTCGGGGCCCCTCTCTACGAGCAAGAACAGAGAGCAGCACTGCAGGAAAGTATTTCTCTCAGTGACTCGAGCCGACGATATATTTCATAGTCGTCCATTCATTTGAATGGCTGCGCATACCTTGCAGCCTGGCTGGCCACAGCGTTTCCTGGGAAAATCAGCTGTTTGTTAGGGGAGCTTCCACTCTGATGAGACAACTTCTTTAACTCTACTGCTAAGACATAGAAACAAGCAGGCCAAGCTGCAAGTTGTATCTCATGTAGTTCATACCGAGAAGATAAAAGTTTGGGCAAAACATTTCTCAGAAACACTTTGCCCAGGTTTTCTTTTTCTATATTTCGGTTACTTTTGCCTGCTATGAGGGTCTGAAGGGAGAAGGTGCTGCTGATGCTAAGCAGTTCTCTATGCACTCAGAGCACTGCCCAAAGTATTCTCAGGCAAAACCGTAATGTCCCTTTCCCCTTGCTCGAAGGTCAGGATAATTAAGAGGAGGTTTAATGTCATTCTTGTTTTACGTAGTTACTCAATATTATTTGGGTGCATTCTCCTCTATCCACTGAAAGAAGAGAATGTATGGGGGTCCTGTGTCCTACCTTCCCACCCAACTGCAATGCAACCACTTGTAGGAGTTGACTGGAGCAGCAGTCAAGCATGTGCTCTGCCACTATTCACTGTCTATGGGGCCCATGAAGATTGCAGAGTACAGCTTTCTTTGTCAGTGCCATGGACAGTAAATGAAATGGCTACACGCTTGCTCGACCACCGCCATGTTGGCCACAGTATATTGCAGCTGGAAGGAACATTGTACATGGAACGACCATTCTGGCAATTGGTTGATGGTCCCAGAGATCAAACCCCATGCTCCTTCTCCACATAGCACTAGCTGTATAGACCATTGCTCTTAAATTGTGAATTAACCCATAACTGCTGGTTAAAAATGTAAACCCATTAACATAAGTTACAGTGAAGAGAGTCACTTATTTGCTTTAACCAACTTTTTTTCTGAAATGGTAACTTTAGTTGCTTCATGAATACTGGATGGTCCTACGTAACCACGTGTCGGCTATCGATGAGCTTTCAATGGCAACCCAGC
This sequence comes from Rhinella marina, assembly GCA_900303285.1. Classification (NCBI taxonomy): domain Eukaryota; kingdom Metazoa; phylum Chordata; class Amphibia; order Anura; family Bufonidae; genus Rhinella; species Rhinella marina. Next base: position 67,829 of record ONZH01010274.1, read on the forward strand.
GCCTCAGAGTTCGGCTTCCTGATGAACCCAAGCCTAACCCTCCTGTTCCTCACATCATTGAGCCGCACGAGGTTAGTGCATACACGCAGGGCAGTGGCTTCTAAGAGCAGGTACTCTCATCATAGCTACTAGAAGGTCTATTATTTATCTTAGATGCCTAGAAGTTTTATCAATTTGTCTCTGCAGGTTGAGCAGAATCGTGTGAAGCTGCTTAATGACAAAGCCGTTGCCAAGTCACAGTTACAGAAAAAACTGGGCCAGCTTCTTTACCTTACAAATTTAGAAAAGGTATTTATGACTAGCAAATTCAGTCAAGAATAATGTATAAGTGTGAAAAGCAATGTCATTAATTACCTTTATCTGTAGTACTAAGGTAAATCTGGACGTGGATTTTCATTACTCCAGTAGTGAGCGTTCATGGTCTTGGAAACATAATTATGACTTATTAAAGTGGTATTCCAGTAATTACAAGTATCCTCTATCCAATGATCACCACAACTGTGTCCCACCATTTCACCCAACTGTAAGGTTGACTGGAGCAGCAGTCAAGCATTTGCATCGTCATTCCATTCATGGTCTATGGCGCTGATGAAAATCAGCGAGTACATCTATTTTGTCAGTGCCCTAAGCCATGAAAGAAACTTCTACTGCCCACAGTCTTGCAACTGAGGGAACAGGGGACACTGATCCACCATTCTGACAATTGATCACAGTCCCAGAGACCAATACCCCAACGAGCTAGCAGTTAGCCCCTACCCACTGGATACAGCAGGACTTGTACTTATCCCTTTACATTTATCTCATTAGTGTTGAATGTCTTGGTTTCTCCATGCAGCCCACATTTATACTGTTTTCCAAAAATAGTGCGGCCTAACAAAGTTTTCTGCTGTAAACGCATATATCCTTGACTGTGTGTGCCACTGAACTGTACAAAGGGTCAGCGTCACTCTAGATGGCTCATTTATTTCTGGTGGAACAGAGCCAAGACACTTTGTTATGACCTTCTGGTGGGGAGAAATAAAAAACTGAAGTATTTGTTCCTATTCTAGTCTCAGAATCAAACCAGCGGAGGAGTAAATCCAGAGCCTTGTCCAATATGTGCAAGAAACCTGGGGAAGCAGGTAATTTCTGGCATGGTTTTACTATTAAAGTAAAAGTCCTCTTTCTTCTTATGATTTATGTTCACATTCTTTACTTTGTGTTGCATCAGAATTGGAACCATTGGTTAATCAAAGTATGTAAAGCACAATAAGCAATCTTTCCTCTGGGACCTGTTTCTACCTCGAAAATTGGTCCTTGAAAGTGAAGGGAGAGCAGCCGTGCTTCGTGACCACCCTCCGTTCGCTGCCATGGGAGTTCTGAAAATAGCCAAGCACAGCCACCTCTCTATTCACTGCTAGGGAATTGCCGGAAATAGCAGGCAAGGTGGCTGCACTTGTGTGGCTTGCTCTCCAATTTCAACTATGGGACCTCTGAAAATAGCAGAGTACCCATGCTCTGTTATTTTTGGAAGTCTCTTAGCAGTGAATGGAGAACTTACCATGCATGAGCAGTGTGCTCTCCTTCGCTTCGTAGTCCTTGTTCTCGAGATTAGGGAGTAAGTCCCAGAGGAGGAGTTCACACCACCATCCGTGTCCTAGTGATATATCCATTTTAGTAAACTTGCTGTGAATGCAGCATCAATGAATACAACCCTCGTTTGGTTATATTTGGAGGAACAGCAGCAACTTGGGTACCATCTTAGGTTCGGGATATGCTATAATTGTATGATAGATGCAGGTCCCACCTCTTGGACCCACACCTGTCTCCAGAACCACGTCTGGTTATATGACCACTATGAATGGAGAAATGTAGTTTCAGACTAGCTGGAGTGCCAGAGGTTGCTGATCCCTGCTCTACTGTTTTCTCCTCTCCCATAGAAGTTAATGGAGACATCAGCATTTGTGTAGCAAAACTGTATCAACATTTCTTTTCTTTCCTAGTGGGCAGTGCTGACCTGTGGCCATTGCTTCTGCAATGAATGCGTAGCGATCATCATTGAGCAGTATAGTGTTGGTACAAGAAGAAGTGCTATTAAATGTGCTATTTGTAGACAGACAACGTCCCACAAAGAGATCTCTTATGTGTTCACAAGTGAGGCTGCAAGCGAAGAGAAGGACATTCCAGTAAAAGTAAGTGTTCTTCTGTAAGAGGGGCATGTTCTGAATTATTCTGCGTATTTGCAAGCTTTATAGTCTTGGATTCATTCATTGGTAGGGAGAATGAGAAAAATGGTTGATATAAGTCTAACCTCTGTAGATGTGAAGCTAGATCATATGTATGTCATAGTCCTCACTACAGCCTACCTTGTGACCTATAGGTGCAGTTTCTATGCTCTGGAGATGCAGCACACTGTATTCTTTTCTGACAGTTCAGCCTAAACATCTGGATTCAACATCTGAGAACATGGATGGAAACAACATGCTGTACGGCCGTGCAGAAGTATGACTGCCACTTTGTAGCGTCAGTTTAGCCTGTCAACTTTCTCATGGACAGGGTCCCGTGTGCCGGTGGCCTCAGCAGTGAGATGTTCCCAAGGAGCACATCACCGCTGGGTCACTTGCCACCTGGGGACACATCACCAATGAGGCCAGCAATTGGTTGCAACAGCAAACATGACCACGTCCTGGTGGAAGTTGACAGTCAGAGCCAGGAGTCCATTGAAAGGAGCCGGAACAGAGCAGAGGGAAGTGGGTCAATATGGATTTTTGCAAAAGCGCTGCTGGTTGGGAAGAAAATTACAAAAAAAAAACAAACAATACAGGACAACCCCTTTAAATGTTGCTGTTAAAACAAATATCCAACAAGATGTGTTCATTTATGTGAATGCCAGTTGTAAGTATGTAGAACTGTTTTCAGGGACATTACATTATACTATCCTGGATGTAATGGTAGTACCAGGATTAACCCCTATGGCTGTTGTTTCTGCTCTTTTCAGAAGGCAATGTAGTGGTTGCTATAGCTACAGCTTTTTTGTCAGATTTCCAGGTTTTTAATATACAGTAGAGCTTTATAATCATTTGCAGAGAACCTGGAAAGCCATCAATAGCTGTCACTACAGCAACGAGAGTAGGAGTCTGGAGTAGCGCAGAGCCTAAGTGTACTACGGCAGAATTGAGTTGGTGGTGATCTAACAAAATGAGAAAATCGATTAACCTGCAAAGTGTTTCTTGCGGCTTATTAACAAAAGTTCTAGGAAGAAAGTCCTTCTAAAGTACCAAACTCAGGATTGTTAATGACTGGGATACTGTTACGGTGTAAACTATTGGCTGAGACAGTCTAATGCCTCTTGAGCTGGCCATGCACATCAGATAAATGTGCGCCTCATCTGCCAATTTTGTCAAGACTTCCTGACCTTCTGATATGTATGGGGGCTTCCCAACTCTCCTCCTACAACAGTTGTTGTGGGAGTTATAGGGGTTGTCCATGCTACAGATATTGACCTATCATCAGTGAGTGTTCAACCGACAGCTGTCTAATGAGTTTGGCCATACATGCTAGCCTAACAGGTTTTACGATCCATAATTTTTTACTGTTTAAAACGGGGCCCCGAAAGTGAGGGAGGGCGCACCGCGCATGTGCGGCCGCCCTCCATTCATTTGTATGGGGCCGCTGAAAATAGCCGAGCGCTGGCTCGGCTATTTCCGTCGGCTCTATACAAATGAATGGGAGCTGGGCCGCGCGTGCGGTGTGTGCTCCCATTCATTTCTATGGAGCCAACCGAAATAGCCGAGCCAGCGCTTGGCTATTTTTGGCAGCCCCATACAAATTAATGGAGGGTGGCCGCGCATGCGCTGTGTATGCCCTCCTTCACTTTCTGGGCCCCGTTCTCGATATAGGTGCGGGTCCCAGCGGTGGGACCCGCACCTATAGGACAATGGGGACATATCCTAGCGATATGCCCCCATTGTCCAAGATAGGAATAACTCTTTAAAGGGGTTCTCCGGGAATTAAGAAAATGAAAATACTTAATTATTACTTTAGTATAAATATATTCCCAAATACCTTTCATTAGCTATAATTCATTTTGTCTAGGGAGCAATCATTAGGAGAAACAAAATGTCCGTCGTCCTATTAGTACACAGAAAACCTGTGGTAATCACACAGGATGACCAGTTACTCTACAACACTGAGGTAAAGATCTGCCTCATTCTCCTCTCTGCTTATTATCCTGAATGCAGCTTAATCTTTGTACTAATGGAGTTCATGAGGAGACATGAAGTAACGAGAGGAAGGACAGGACAGACTGTGGTAATGGAGACTGCATACAAGAGCTGCTGCTCATTACTCACATCTCCACCTCCTCTCTGTACTTCATTTCTCCTCATGAACTCCATTCCTACAGTGATTCATCTGAAGATCGTATCATCTGCATTCAGGATTATAATCCCTGATAAGTAAGAGAGGAAGATGGCGCAGCTCTTTAACTTGTCCTCTTGTGTGATTAGGACAGGTTTTGTGTGGACTAGTAGGATGGCGGCCATTTTATTTTTCCTAATGATTGCTCCCCGGACAAAACGAGCCATTATAGCTAATGAAAGGTATTTGGTAATATATTTATAATAAAGTAATATTTAAAGAAGAACTCCCGACAAAAATTTTATTCCATGTCCTGCTAGAAATGTACATGATATAATCTGTAATGAATGTCATTTTCTTACCAGTGTCTGAATTTTTGACTTATATCATCCTGAAGTTTCTTATCTGTGTCATGTGACCAGCAATTAGACCCACCAACTGACACTGAGACTTATGTGTGTGCAGGAAGTCTAATTCTCTATGTATTCCTATGAGACTGAAAGTGAGGCTCCCATAGGAATGAATAGAGCAGTTACTGGCTTTCTGTCCTGGGTCAGTTGGAGGTCAGGGAGTTGGTCACATGACCCAGCTACAATAAGAAGAGAGGTTTTTACTCACAGAAACAGTCACTGATAAGAAAATGACATTCACTACAGATTATATCATGCACCTTTCTAACAGGTCAGAGAGTAAAATTTTTTGCGGGAGTTCTTCTTTAAGTATTTTCATTTTCTTAATTCCAGGAGAACCCCTTTAAAATAATCATCTCCTTGCACTTAAGCCTTCAATTGCATATACATTAGAAGGATTTCTACATAATAGTGTAACCTATGATCTAATAAAAGGCATACTTTTACTTAGCACAGTCACCCCTACCAGGCATTGCACCTAGTTTAAGTGGGGTTGACACTGCTGACAAATGAACTTTAAGGGGTTGTCCAGGATTTTTGTATTAATGGCAAATTCTCAGGATAGGCCATCAAAATATGATTGGCGGGGTTCCAAAACCCTGTACCCCTGCTGATAAGCTGTTCCAAAGTAGTTCTGGTGCCGTAAATAACTGCTGGACAGTTCCATCAGCTCCTCAGTTGCTAGCTCCACCCAATACACTGTGAATTGAGCTGTGTCAGTCCAGACTAGAGCTACTTCAGAACAGCTGATCGGTGGGGGATGCAGGACACCCACCAGATATTGATGGCCATTTTTGTAAAGATCCTGGAAAAACTTTTAATGATTTTTACAAAGAGAATGTTTTTTTCAGAAGTGGCATAAATATGTACTTCTAACAAATCTCATTATATTTGTTTTTAAAGGGGAGCCATTCCACAAAAGTTGAGGCAGTTGTCAGAACTCTTATGAAAATCCAAACTTTGGATCCAGGTGCAAAATCTTTGGTCTTCTCAACAGTAAGTGTCTACTGAATTTAAGTACTTGTGACTATTTAGGACATTCCTTTATGCACCCTTATGGGGACTGTTTAGAGGGTGTAATTTTACCCACTAGTGTAAGTAGGTTAAAGGGGTACTTCCATCTCAGACAATGGGGAAATATCGCTAGGATATGCCCCCATTGTCTGATAGGGACCTCCTCTGGGACCTGCACCTATCTAATAGAGGAAGCCATCAAAGTCCCGGAGGGGGCACTGCGCATGCGCTGCCGCCTTCCATTTATTTCTATTGGGCCTCCGAAACTAGTGCTGGCTCGGCTATTTCCGTCGGGCCAATAGAAATGAATGCACTAATGTGCATGAGGGCGTTTAGACTCACGTAGCAGTGGTTATTTCTCCTGGAAAGTGGTGGATTTTATCATCCTAGAAAACAAACGTGACAGAGCAAAATATTAAAGAACAAGTCACAGGATATTTGATAAGTGAAAATTTCCAATGGCAGCCAAGAAAAAGAGGGGGGGAGGATAGAGTAGCCAGAACTGTTTGTGAAAGTTGCAGGAACAGCTGAGCCAGTGCAAGACAGATGTGTGACCCTCATTTATCAGACATTTAGGCTACATGCACACGACAGAAAAAAAAAACGTCTGTTCAAAACGGACACACTGTCAGTTTTTCATGGCCATTTTGCATCAGTGTGTGCATCCATTTTCTGGCCGTGTGTCCATTTTTAATGTCCGTTTTGCATCAGTTTTTCATGTCCGTTAAAAACGGACATGAAAAATGGATAAATTGGATTGGCAGTTATTTTCTTGCCCCCAACTATAATCATGATGCCCATAATGTCCTCCATAGTTCCCTTAACTAAAATAATGTCCCCCACGCTGTAAATAATTTTTGATAATGCCCCAACTAAAATAATGTCCCCCATAGTGTAGGAATTTTTTTAATGTCCCCAGCTTTAATAATGTCACCTATGTAGGTCCCCTGGTAAAATAACGTCCCCCATTAGTGTAGGAATATTTGTTTTACCGCCCCAATCTTTAATAATGTCCCCAATGTAGGACCCCATCTTAAATAATGTCCCCCATAGTGTGGTATTTATTTTGTTTTAATGTCCCCATGTTTAATAATGTCCTATGTAGGCCCCCATCTTAAATAATTTCCCCCATGGTTTAAATAAATGCCCCCACAGCTGCTTTTTGATGATTAAAAAAAAAAACAAAAAAAAAACCCTCACCTTATCCAATTGCTCGCGCTGCAGCAGTCTCTTCTCTCTTCAGTGAACAGGACCCGCCGAAGGACCTGCGTTGTGCGCTATGACGTCACTGCGTGCTTCCACCTGGTTACATCACCGTGCATATCGTAGGTCCATCGGCAGGGCCTGCTCAATGAAGAGAGAAGAGACTGCCACAGCGCGAGCAAGTGGATGAGGTGAGTTTTTTTAACCCCTAAAATGGCCATGTACAGTGCCTTGCGAAAGTATTCGGCCCCCTGGAACTTTTCAACCTTTTGCCACATTTCAGACTTCAAACAAAAAGATATAACATTTTACATTTTTGGTGAAGAATCAACAAGTGGGTCACAATTGTGAAGTGGAACAAAATTTATTGGATCATTTAAACTTTTTTTGTAATAATAAAACTGAAAAGTGGGGCGTGCAAAATTATTCGGCCCATTTACTTTCAGTTCAGAAAACTCACTCCAGAAGTTCATTGAGGATCTCTGAATGATCCAATGTTGTCCTAAATGACTGATGAAGAGAAATAGAATCCACCTGTGTGTAATCAAGTCTCCGTGTAAATGCACCTGCTCTGTGATAGTCTCAGGGTTCTGCATCATGAAGACCAAGGAACACACCAGGCAGGTCCGTGATACTGTTGTGGAGAAGTTTAAAGCCGGATTTCGATACCAAAAGATTTCCCAAGCTTTAAACATCCCAAGGAGCACTGTGCAAGCGATCTTATTGAAATGGAAGGAGTATCAGACCACTGCAAATCTACCAAGACCCGGCCGTCCCTCTAAACTTTCATCTCAAACAAGGAGAAGACTGATCAGAGATGCAGCCAAGAGGCCCATGATCACTCTGGATGAACTGCAAAAAGTAAAAAGCAATAGCTGAGAGCAGCACCTGATACCTTTCAGACCATTAGTGAAATGCAACAGCCAAATCCGACCCTTAGATCCATCCAGGTCATCCATGTAGTATCCACAAAATCAGCAACGGCAGCATCTCCACAAAAACGTATATATATTATTCAAGAAGTCATCCAGAACATGTGCAAAAATCGCCAATAAAGTGCAACGTTTCGGTTACATGGTAACCTTTCTCAAGCATCTCAAGAGTCTGTCCATAGGACAACAATCAGTCGAACACTTCACAAATCTGGCCTTTATGGAAGAGTGGCAAGAAGAAAGCCATTTCTCAAAGATATCCATAAAAAGTCTTGTTTACAGTTTGCCACAAGCCACCTGGGAGACACACCAAACATGTGGAAGAAGGTGCTCTGGTCAGATGAAACCAAAATCCAACTTTTTGGAAACAATGCAAAACGATATATTTGGCGTAAAAGCAACACAGCTCACCACCCTGAACACACCATCCCCACTGTCAAACATGGTGGTGGCAGCATCATGGTTTGGGCCTGCTTTTCATCAGCAGGGACAGGGAAGATGGTTAAAATTGATGGGAAGATGGATGGAGCCAAATACAGGACCATTCTGGATGAAAACCTGTTGGAGTCTGCAAAAGACCTGAGACTAGGACGGAGATTTATCTTCCAACAAGACAATGATCCCAAACATAAAGCAAAATCTACAATGGAATGGTTCAAAAATAAACGTATCCAGATCTTAGAATGGCCAAGTCAAAGTCCAGACCTGAATCCAATTGAGAATATGTGGAAAGAGCTGAAAACTGCTGTTCACAAACGCTCTCCATCCAATCTCAAGGAGCTCGAGCTGTTTTGCAAGGAAGAATGGGCAAGAATTTGTCTCTAGATGTGCAAAACTGATAGAGACATACCCCAAGCCACTTGCAGCTGTAATCGCAGCAAAAGGTGGAGCAACAAAGTATTAATGCAAGGAGGCCGAATAATTTTGCACGCCCCACTGTTCAGTTTTATTATTACCAAAAAAGTTTAAATGATCCAAAAAATTTCGTTCCACTTCACAATTGTGACCCACTTGTTGATTCTTCACCAAAAATGTAAAATGTTATATCTTTTTGTTTAAAGCCTGAAATGTGGCAAAAGATTGAAAAGTTCCAGGGGGCCGAATACTTTCACAAGGCACTGTAGGTATAGTGTACCCGTTTTTAACGGCCATTAGACGGGAGCACTCCTGTCAATCGGCCATTAAAAACTGTCCCATTGATTTCAATGGGGCCATCTGGCCGTGGAAGCGGCCAAAAAATAGGATATGTCCTATTTTTTTACGGACGCTATTCACTGTCCATTAAAAGAACGGCCATGTGAATAGCCCCATAGACTTTCATTGGTGCTAAAATTGGCTGTTTGACGGCCGCTACTTAAACGGCCGCCACACGGCCATTATTCGTGTGCATGAGTCCTTAGAGTTCATCCCCTGCAGGACATAATTTGCAATAGAAAAAACTGCTGTGGTATGCTGGTTTATGCAGAAGTTTTCACCCTGGGCCCAGTGAACAGTAAAACCCATGTGGAAATCCACAGCATAAATTAAAATACTGCAGATTATAAAGGGGTTGTCCGCTTTTTTGTATGGATGACCTATCCTCGGGATAGGTCATTAATATCAAATTGGCAGGGGGTCCGACTTCTGGCACCCCTGCCGATCAGCTGTTTGAAGAGAAAATAATGCTCATACGAGCACTGCCTTCTCTTTTCTATTTATATGCTCGTCCTTACAACTGCAGCGGCGAGCAGTGTAATTACAACTATGATGTCCCCATTCACCTCTATTAGACAGCTCCCATCTATGTACTTGAACAGACGGGAGCCGCCCCATTTAAGTGAATGGGGAAGCCATAGTTGTAATTTCATTGCTCGCTGCTGCAGTTGTGACGACGAGCAGCTAACCGTATTAGAAGGCAGCGCTCGTACGAGCACTGCTTTGTCATTTAGGCCTCATGCACACAGCCATTGCCCGGCCATGCCTGTATTGCCCGGCCATGCCAGTTGGTCCGCAATATGCGGGCAATGGCCATGTTCTCACTTGAATGGGTCCGCAATCCGTAAGGTGCGTTGTGGATCGGAGGCATGGAACACCACGGAAGCACTACAGAGTTCTTCAGTGAGGTTTCTGTCTGTGCCTCTGCACCGCAACAAAATAGAACAAGTTCTATTTTTTTGTGGTGCGGACAGATTCAAGTTGACTGGATCTGGATCTGTTGCGGCAGCCGCACGGATAGTCCTGTGCATCCACAAATTGCAGTCCCCTATACATGGAACGTGTGCATGAGGCCTTACTTGAATTTTAACTTGGGTGTTTTCTTAAAATCGTTATTGACCAGCTCAGTACTGTGCACAAGCTCAGGAGTCCTCGTATTCATGAGTTCCCTGCTGTTAGTATAATTTGCCTATGCTTGAGTTTGTGACTTGCAAGTGCAAGTGGATAATGTGTTCATGTTTAAGATACTTGAGCATTACTGCAGAACTGTGCTTCCCTTGATTTTCCTTCTCTGCTTCTTACTTTGGTTATCTCAGTAATACTTCTTTGTTAAAGTATGCTAATATACTTCACTTATGTCATTTCTCATTTGACTCCAGTGGCAGGATGTATTGGATATTATTGCAAAAGCCCTGCAAGACAATGGCATGGTGTTCTCACAGATCAATGGGATACAGAAGTTTCAGGTACTGAAAATTCCTTACTGCTTGGTGGTAAGTTGTAAACCCTAGGGCTTGGGGGAAGGAATAGAGGTTATAGGAGGAAGAAGGTGAACTAGCTTTATTGGGTTAGTTCAGTTGAATCTAATGATACCTTTCACTAAGCGATCCATTGATTCATTCTGGAGAAAAAGTACTTTTAATCCATATGCAAATGAGCAATTAAGTGCACCAAGAATGGGCCCACGTCATTCTGTGCACCCTTGCTCCTCCTGCTTTCTCTGCCAACATCTTCCTCTTCTTGATTGATCGTGCCAGTCGAGATGAATATGAGAAATGTGGCTCTGTCAATCAAGAAGGAGAGAGAGAGGGACTGGCAGAGGAAGTAGGAGGAGCAAGATACAGAGTGGCATGGGCCAGCCCTCTGTGCACTTAATTCCTCATTTGTATATGGATCCAGAATGAAGCAATGGATCGAAAAGTGAAAGGTATCAAACATTCTGCTGGGCTAGCCCTACAAGACATTGGGGGAGATTTATCAAACTGGTGTAAGGTAGAACTGGCTTAGTTGCCCATATCAACCAATCAGATTCCTCCTTTCGTTTTCCAAAGGAGCTCTGAATAATGAAAGTGGAATCTGATTGGTTGCTATGGGCAACTAAGCCAGTTCTCCTTTAGACCAGTCTGATAAATCCCCCCTCCTTGTGCCTGTTTTAACTGTTAATTTTCTGGTGACAGATTCACTTTAAAAATTATTGGAAATGTAAATCCCAGGTGCAAACTCCTACAAAGGATCACAGGTCTCATTTCTAATTTTAAAAGGATTGTCCAGCTGTAAAGAGAGCATGTCGGCAAATGTGACAGATATTCTGACAGTACTAGTTAGGAGACCTGTTTAAAACTTTTCCTTCTCAGTGATGCTTGTACTAAGAACAAACGTAAAAGAAAGTTTAATCGGACATGTGCTGCTACAGCCATCTCTGGAGTAAGCACTCCACAACCCCTTTCCTCCTCTTCCCTTGAGGGATAGCTGTAGCATACATTCAGAGGAGAGCGATTGTGGAGCACTCATTGCCGAGAGCACGTCAACATTAGGAAACTCCCAGTAAGTATTTGCTGTAGCAGCGCAGCAGATTAAGGCCCCTTTCACATGAGTGAGTTTTCCGTTCGGAGGCAATGGCGTGAAGTGAACGCATAGCACCCGCACTGAATCCTGACCCATTTCTGTGTCGTGTGAGAATAGCAGCATGTTCTGTATTCTGCGTTTTTTTACGCAGTCCTGGCCCCATACAAGTGAAATGGACTTCAGTGAAAAACGCATTGCATCTGGAGGCAGTCCTGGTTGTTTGTAAATCTTCCGTTTTTTTTCACACGTTTGAAAAACGCTTCAAAACTGATTGCACCCGTGCAGAGAAAACTGAAACATTGAACGCAATTGCAGACAAAACTGACTGAACTTGCTTGCGAAATTGTGTGAGTTTCACTGAATGCATCCTGACACAATCTGTATCGTTTGTATGAAAGAGGCCTAAGGCCTTTTTCCCAAGAGCGTTATGGATTCTCACAGGGTCTGTACAGGGAAAAACTAATGCTTATGCACACAAGTTCAGTCAGTTTTGTCTGCAATTGCGTTTAGTGTTTCAGTTTTTTTTCGCGCGGATGCAAAAGCATCAGTTTTTCCCCTAAACAGATCCTGACACAATCCGTATTGTTTGTGTGAAAGAGGCCTAAAACTTCTCTTATTTATGATGCTAATACTAAGAACATACAGAAAGGTAAGTTTAACTAGCACTAGATAGACCTGGAGATCTATCATCAGGGTAGAAACTGCTGACAGACTCTCTTTAACTGCTTCATTGCGGGGCGATTTTCCTTTTTGCACTCCCTGCCTTTCCTGAGCCATTACTTTATTTTTCTGTATGTATAGCTGTGTGAGGGCTTATTTTTTGTGGGACAAGTTGTACTTTGTAATGGCACCATTTAACCCTTAGAGTCCCAGCGGCGTACATGTACGGCGCTGGGGCGATGCGGACGCATGGCGTCATGGCCGGCAAGTCTCTGCTGTTTCTAACAGCAGAGACTTGCAGGTACTTACCACCATCGGCGGTTTCCTCTTCAGCAATTAGATGCCGTGATCACATGAGATGTGGTCAAATGGTGTGTCTGTACACGATCTGAAAGCTGTAAACCTTGCTAATGAGGTTTACAGCTTTCAAAGTACAATTCATATTCTGGCCACTAGATGGCAGGCCAGGATAAGAAATGAGCAAATTGAGTTTTTATTATTAATATTAAAAACTCCTGATTGCTCATAAAGAAAAAATAAAAAACACAATCTATTTGCTCATATTTGAGCTTTAAAATAATCACAAAAAATTAGAAAAAAATGTTAAAAAAATATATAAAAAATAAAATATAAAAGTTTAAATCACCCCCCTTTCCATATAACTAAAAAATAAATACCTAAATAACAATAAATATAGACATCATGGGTATCACCGTGACCAACAACGCCCGTACTTTTAAAATATAAAAAAGAAAATTCCAATACGGCGAATTGTGTGGCAGAAAAAAGCATCAAAATGGCAATTTGCTGTTTTTGTCGCTTTTTTTTCTAAAAAAAAAATTAAATAAAAAGTTATCAAAAAGTCATACACACCCCAGAATGGTATCAATAAAAAGTTCAGATCGTCCCGCAAAAAATTAGCCCCAATACAGCTCCGTACACATAAATACCAAAAAGTTATAGGGGTCAAGATATGACAACAAAAAAAAAATAAAAAAATGTCCAACTTTATAATTATTTTATCACTATCAAAACGCAGGAAAAACTATACATATTAGGTATCGCCGGATTCTTAATGACCAGTAGAATGAAAGCAACTGGTCAGTTTTAATGAACATCGAACGCTGTAAATAAAAAACCAGTAGAACTGTAGCGGAATAGCGTTTTGCAATTTCACCCAATTTGGAATTTTTTTTCCCGCTTCCCACTACACCTTATGCAATATTACATGGTGGCGTTGGAAAGTACAACTTGTCCTGCAAAAAACAAGCCCTCATACAGCTATGTCAACAGAAAAATAAAACAGTTATGGCTGTTTGAATGCAGGGAGCGCAAAACGAAAATACAAAGCCGAAAAAACCTCCGGTACTGAAAGGGTTAATATTGCTTACGATGTATTGGGAAACTGAAAAAAATGCTAAATGTAGGAATTGGGGGAAAAAACTCCAGCCCGTCCCCATCCCCACCCGTGCCACGCCTACAGTTTTAGATCTGGCGTGAATGGGGAGAAGTTGCAGATAGTGGCGCAATTAATCGTTGCGCTGTATGCAGATTTCTGGGCCTGTCCAAGCAGACTGAACATAGCCATAGTTGAGAATGGGCCATTTCCTTTTTGTTTACTTGATACTTATGTAGCAACAAAGACAAATAGCCTGACAACCCCTTTTAGTTTATTTCGGGGGCTGTGTTTTGTACATGCAAGATTAGTTTTATGTTGCATTAGAAGTTCTTGAAATGTTCTCCACAACCAAAGTACCATGGTTAAATTGAAGCATTAAAAGAATCCTGGCATCTACTTCTCTTGACTTTCCAACATTTTTACACTTAGAGCATTTGATGTTGCTGCATGGAGTGCTTCTGTCATATTGATGGATTAACACGTAAGACTTGAATCATCAGGAACAGTTGATATAGAAATCGGTGAAGCCTCTGCACAATTTCCATCAGAGAGCTTAAAGAAGAACTCCCGACAAAATTTTTATTCCATGTCCTGCTAGAAATGTACATGATATAATCTGTAGTGAATGTCATTTTCTTACCAGAGTCTGAATTTTTGACTTATATCATCCTGAAGTTTCTTATCTATGTCATGTGACCAGCAATTAGACCCACCAACTCACACAGACTTATGTGTGGACAGGAAGTCTAATTCTCTATGTATTCCTATGAGACTGAAAGTGAGGCTCCCATAGGAATGAATAGAGCAGTTACTGGCTTTCTGTCCTGGGTCAGTTGGAGGTCAGGGAGTTGGTCACATGACCCAGCTACAATAAGAAGAGAGGTTTTTACTCACAGAAACAGTCACTGATAAGAAAATGACAATCACTACAGATTATATCATGCACCTTTCTAACAGGTCAGAGAATAAATTTTTTTGCGGGAGTTCTTCTTTAAGAATAGCACACAATGTGGTGGAGCCTTTTACTGCTCCATTGTTAGCATCAACCAGTTATCATGAGGTTGTGCTTTCGAGTAACACGTCACGTTCTACCCATTACATTATTAACTGGATTTGTGTTTCTTCCTTACCAGGAAAATCTTTCAGCATTTAAATATGATCCTAAGATCAACATTTTACTTCTTCCATTACACACGGGATCCAATGGGCTGAACATTATTGAGGCTACACGTGTGTTGCTGGTGGAGCCTATTTTGAATCCAGCACATGAACTTCAGGCAATAGGTCGTGTGCACAGAATTGGCCAAAAAAAGTGAGTATTAGGGCTTTTATTCAACACATTCAGTATGTATGGTTTCCAGTTCCTTCTGATTATAACAATAAACCTAGTTTCATGTCTTGTAAATCAAGTTGGTTCCCTAAATGAAAACATCAGTGGAAATACATCTTAAAGAGAATCTGCCACTTAAAAAAAATTAGAGGGTCACTGTGCTTTCAGAAAACTTTTGATAAGTTTTGATTGTTAGAGGTCAAGGAGCCGAGACCCCCACCAATCTCTAGAACAAGGGGAGAGAAGCACTTACTTACAGTTAACTCTTTAGAGGGCTATTCTGGTTATAACACAGCATAGGGGATAACTATGAGATCAGTGGGGGTACTTCCGCTGGACTTTCATGGGAACGGGGGCCCCGTACTCTCTGGAGCCCCTTGAAACACATGGAGGGGCTTGTTCGGAAAAGCACACAGCCGCACTATTAATTTCTATGGAAGCTCCACAGATCCTCACATCCTGGCATCACAGGAGTCTTGGGTACCATTTAGCAGGTGCAAAAACACCGAGTGAAGCACAGTACAACCAGATGTGTTTTACTAGAGTGGTCTGTCTTTTTTAAAAAGCAGTGTCTTAATGCAAATTGTTTTCATTTATTGAGTCTTTAAAGAGGACCTGTCACCACTCCTGACATGCCTGTTTTAATAGCTTCATGCATTCCTTGTGTGATAACAATTCTGGAACATCTATTCTTATGGCTCTATGTTGTGCCATTCCTTTATTATTTCTACTAGAAGTTATGAATGAATTGCTATTAGCCTTCAGTTAGGGTACAGAGGGGAGGTAACCAGTTGGGGGTGTGTCCCTGCACAGACTAACTATCCAGTCACTGCTGCCATTTTCAGACTGTTCAGGTACACACCCCCAGCTGATTACCACCCCTCTGTACCCTTACTGCAGACTGCTAGCAATTCATTCATAACTTCTAGTAGAAATAATACAGGAATGGCACAACATACAGACATAAGAATAGATGTTCCAGACTTGTTATTACATGGGGAATGCATGAAGCTATGAAAACAGGTATGTCAGGAGAGGTGAAATGTCCTCTTTAAACTCTTCTTTACTCATAATTATTGTTTTTGAAAATGGATCATGGGTGACATTTTTATATATAAGTCTTTACAAAAATGTGGAAAGAATTCTGATCAGATCTGATACTTTTGTTTCAGGGCTACAATTGTACATCGATTTCTAATTAAAGCAACAATTGAGGAAAGAATGCAAGCAATGTTAAAGACGGTTGACAGGAGGTATTTGTAATTTATTATTTTAAAGAGGTTGTCCTCTCCCTTTATGTTGATAACATAGCTGTAGGATAGGCTAACAATATTTTATCAGTGATTGGCCTTCAGCAATGACGTGTGTCTGTGTTCTGGTCAGAGATGGGAACTCAGAGCCAGACCTGGAACACTTTGAATAGGTTAGTGTGGGTTTTTTTTTTTTAAAAGGGGTTTTCCAGGAGTTAACTACTGATGATCTATCCTCAGGATAGGTCATCAGTATCTGATCGGTGGGTGTCCGACACCCGGGACCCCCGCCGATCAGCTGTTTGAGCGCCGAGGCCTTCTCTCAGCTTTTCCTAGGCCAGTGACGTCATGTTCATCGGTCACGTGGCTTAAGAGCAGCTCAGCCCCATTCAAGTAAATGGGGCTGAGCACGATACCAAGCACAGCCGTTGTACAATGTACGGAGGTGTGCTGAGAGAAGGCCTTCTCAAACAGCTGATTGGCGGGGGTCCTGGGTGTCGGAGCCCTACCAATCAGATACTGATGACCTATCCTGAATAGTTAACTTCCGGAAAACCCCATAATTTTACACCGTGCCCAGCCACCTGGAAATGTTTACTCTTGGACAACCCCTTTCATATCCAGTAGCACCTAGTGTACTGACTTCATATACAGTTTGGTCAAAACATATTTGCTTCCATGTGCTTTGTAAATGCTGCATATTTATCTGTTCTCTGTTCAGTTCAATGTAATATTCATCAAAGTGAATCAGTGTAAAAACATAAGTATTTCCTGAAGGGAGATAAATTATTAAAACATATTAGCCTGGAGAGCCATTTCTCAAAGTGAATTTCTGTTTGTGGGTGTTGTAGTGGTTTTTTGTGCCCCTACAGTTGTGTAGAACTACAACAACATCTAAATCTGGCCAAGAAGGAATCCGCTATCTCCTGATACTGTATAGTCAGAAGTGTCTGTTGGATAAAATTACTTCAAGTACAAGGGTAAAACATATCCACAAAACATTCAAAGGAAAGATATGAATAGTTCAGAGTGACAAATATTCAGTAATCTGGAAGGACACAGATTGTTCCTCGCAACACCAGATCTGTTACCGAAAAACTGTATATTAATAATTAGACTTTGAATTGAAGTGCATTATAAAATGCTATCTCACCATTTATCTAAACATCAGCATTAAAGGGGTTGTCCACCCCGGGGCCTTTTGTGCAGACCACCACAGGGGAGGGAATCATACTTACCTGATCCATGCCGCTGAGTTCCAGCGCCTCCGCTGTCCCCGCATCAATATCTGGTTTGACGCATAACATGCAGCCTCTGAAGTCAATGACTGACTGCAATGGTGATACAGTGGTGAACGAAGTTGCAGCAGCCACGTGACCTGCATCAAACCAGATGTCGATGCGTGGAGAGTAGAGGGGGAGCAAAGAAAGTGAAACCCAGCAGCAGGGATTCGGTAAGTATGGTTCCCTCTGCAGGTCCAGCCTTGCTTGGGGAAGGGAGGGATGTCTGCCTGAAAGGACCCTGGGGGTCCTTTAAAGGAGTATTCCCATCTTAGGCATTTTTGGCATATCCACAGGATATGTCATAAATATCAGGTTGGTGTAGGTCCCATCTTTGGGACAGGCACCTCTCAGAAGATTGGGAGTTCAGTTCACTAATTCTAGGTCACACCATTCTCCAAACACTTCAGTGCGAGAGATGGTCCTTTCCATTGGAGTCTATGGGAGTTAGGAAAAGCCCTTGACTCTTCTATAACACCCATAGACTTCAGTGGGGAGTGCTGCATCTATGTGCAACCACCTCTCCATTGAAGGGTCAAGGGACCAGGTTCTCATCACAAATTCCACCTTTTGTGACCATTTTAGGCAGCAAAATCCAACATCTTGTAAATTAAATGCAATGAGGAATTGAAACACAAATTGTGGCGTTTTATTTTTCCATTGTTTTAACTAGAATGTTTTACTCATGTTCACATTTGTTTTTCAGTCATACAAGTACGTCGATGAAACAGTCTGAAGCATCCGTCCTGACTGTAGCTGACCTTGCCGACCTGTTTACAGAGGAGAGAGAACTCGAATAATTCCGAAAAAATAACCTGCCACCGAGAGACATTCCCTGAGCAGAGCACCTTTAGTATCTCCTCTGTAGTATGCACTTCTAGGACTACCAGGGACTGTGGGCAGGAGGCAAAGTGCTGTAACTGTGTTCCCTGGAGAAATCCATTTCTTATGTTTGTACTGGTGAAATGTTATAAACACACAGTCTTCTAGCAATATTTTCTATTCTGTGGACTTTTTGTAAGTCCTCAGTGCAAACTTGCTTTTTATGTAATAGTAACATCAAGGGCTCTGTGCTCTTTAATAAAAAATCTTCTGTGCCCGTTTTAACTAAGCCCAAGGGTGCAACGGGGAAGGAGACTGAGTATTACAAAGGGATGTGAGATCACAAATGAAATTCCTGAAACATTTTATCTATTTATTTATTCAAGGGCTTAGGGACAAACCTGTAATTTATTAGTGATAGATGTTAAAGCTCCTATACTATAGCATTTTTGAAGGTTATGGCTAACCTCTTCCCATCCTAATAGTCTGTGCCACTTTCCACATGGAGAATGTAAGCCAGCAGGGGAAACTTCAGTGTGACAGCCGGTTTAGTGCAGACTAACCAGAATTCTAAAAGGGGCCATACACAGTAGATGAACAGCAGCTGAACCTCTACAGTTTTGGTGGGACCAAACGACCAATATGTATGGGGAGTGTCCTAACGTAATGGCCTATGTCACGGGAAAAAAGGAACAGTCATGTTGGATTTCATGTGAAATAAACCACTGCTAGATGTGTCTGGCAGCGGCATATTCGCTTTTGAGAGCACATGCAGCGTTCACATGTATGTGGGGTTTGGAGTGTTCAGCTGACAGCTATATAATGTGTATGACCACTTTATGGGACCCTCACAATCTTCACCCATAGCAGAGAGAGATAGACTTTCATAGATCTTCAGATTATCTTGAACACCCCCCACCTGAGGTAGTTACCGAATGGCAACAGGTGTGCTACTGAGGATGTCTGGAACGGACATGACTATCCCGACCTACACATCTGTATTTATTGCTAGGAATGTAGTCAAAACAGACAGAAGTACCAGGGATGATCCCAGACATAACCAGAAGATGGAGCTGGAGGTCCAGTCAATCTTAAATCTAAAGAAGCAAGGCACATACCTACAGTACAAAAAATACCAAAAGCAGGCAGGTCCGATAACTTGAGAGCTAAAGGTGACATATTCCATTAAGGGTCCATTCATACATCCGCAGGACCCATTCATTTCAATGAGGCCACAAAAGGATGGTGTGCCGTCCGTATCTGTAATTCCATCCCATGGCCCTGGAAAAAGAGCATGTCCCATTCTTGTCTTCAGCCACTGACAAGAATAAGCATTTCTATCATAGTGCTGGCCATGTGCGGTCCACAAAATGCAGAATGCATATGGCCAATGACCTTGTTTTGAGGATCTGCAATTTGTGGACTGCAAAACACTTGCGGACGTGTGAATGGACTCTGTAATCTTCTGCTATAACATCATTGTGCTGCATAAGTTGTCATAGCAAGCACATGTGACAGAACATGGAGAAATATGTCTGGCCTGAGGTGATCACTTGTTAAAAAGCCTCTGTCAGCATGGTCAACCCAATTAAATTATGTTTTTAAGTAGCAGGATTCCTGAGATTCAAGCATTTTTATGCATTTTATGCATTTTTATGCTCCTCCCCCATACAGTGCTCACTCTGCTGCCACCATTTAGTGCTGGAACCCAAAAAAATAGCATAATATCGAGTGATTAAAAAGTACTATATAGCCCAAAATGGTACCAATGAAAATATCAATTTATCCCGCAAAAAACGAACCATCACACAGGACCATTGGCAGAAAAATAAAAAATATGGCTTTTAGAAAATGGCGACAAAAAAGCATGATTTTCTTATGTCCATATTTATGGCATTTCAGTAGCCAGTAGAGCCCACCTAACAATTTAAAGGGTCTGTTATGTCTCGGATGGCACACGCTGGGCACAACATATTGGGCACTGAAATGCCACATCTTGAAAACCTGCAATTTTGCATGGTCACCTGCTTATTCATTTCTGCAAAACACCTGTAGTGTCAAAATGCTCACTCCACTCCTGAATATCTTGATGGGTAGAGTTTCCAAAATGGGGTAACTTGTCGGGGGTTCCATCATTTGCACATCTTATGCTGACAGTTGTCAGCACAAGATGTGCAAATCACCACATTGGGCCTCAAATGTTCATGGTGCTCTTTTACTCCTGAGTCCTATAGTATGTCCAGACAAAAGATTAGGGACATTTCTAGGGTGTTTATAAAACCAGAAAGCACAGTATAATGTTAAAAGGGCTTGCTTTTGACAATGTTATACGCTGGGCACAGCATATACTGGGGCATTGAAATTGCATATCTGTAAAAATTGCAATTTTCACTTTGCACCATCTGCAGTGAATTATTTTTGTAAAACACACGTTCACTATATCCCTTGGTAAATTCTATGATGGTTATGGTTTCTAAAATTGGGTCATTTCTTGGGGGTTTATTATTCTTATTTAACCCCAGGGCCTCTGCAATTGTCGACCAGTACTGTAGAAAATGGCCAAACTAGGCCTCAAATGCACATGATGCTCTCTCTTCTGAACCCTACCGTGTGCCCATACAGCGTGGTATGACCACATATGGGGTTTGCTGTATTCTGCCCTCCCAAAGCTATATGGCTATATGGCACTCCTTCCATTCTGAGCCCTGCAGTGTGCCCATACAGTTATGACCATTTATGAAGTTTTTATGTGAACTGCATAATCATTTTGCTGTTAAACCTTGCTGTATTACAGTAAAATGGATTAAAATGGAGAAACAAACAAAACAAAAGTGAAATTTCATCTCCATTTTCCTTTAATTCATGTGGAACACCTAAGACTACGGCTACACGACTACATGTGTCAAATAGGGCACAACTACACTGCAACATGTGTTGCGCAACATTGATGTCACACCAATGTCGCACAACAATTTTTATAATGATAGTCTATGGTGTTGCACTGCGACACGCTGCGACTGGGACGTGACAGCAAAAAATTTTTTTGCTACTGTCGTGTCACAGTGCGACACCATAGACTATCATTATGAAAATTGTTGCGTGATACATGTTGTCGTGTAGCCCTACATTAGAGGGTTAACATTTGTAAAATCAGTTTTGAATAATTTGAGGGGTATATTTCTAGAGTGGTAAATTTTTGGTGGTTTCTATCCCCTCAAAGTTGCTCCATAACTGAATTGGTCCTTTAAAAAGCCAGTTTTGGAAAATTTGAAAAATTGCTTCTAAAATTCTAAGCCTTCTAACATCCTAAAGACATTTACAAAATGATGCCAACATAAAGTAGTGAATGGCTATTTTAGGTGTCACTATCTGTCTTAAAGGGCTCATGCATATGAACATGTGTAGCTCGCAAACAGCCGTGTTCGCTCCATAGCACTGATGCGAACCCATTCGCTTGAATGGGTCAGCAAGATACAGAGATATAATAATGTTCTATTTTTTTTTGCATGAGCCCAAAAGCAGAGAAATTCAAATTTAGAAAATTGTGATTTATTTTTCCAGATTTTACTGTAAATTTTAAATTGTTTTATAAATAAAGGTAAAACCTTTATCTTAAAATCGACCCAAATTTAATGCTAGCATGACTTACAATGTGTCACGAGAAAATAATCTCAGAAAAGGCTTCTAAAGTCATAAGCACATAAAGGGAGATTGGTACATAAGGTGAAAACTGTCTGTGTCCTGAAGGGTTTAAAGGGGTTCTCCGAGTTATATATATTGATGACCTATCCTCAGGATAGGTCATCAATATCAGATCGGCGGGGGTCCGACAACTGGCACCCCCGCCGATCAGCTGTTTGAAGAGGAGGCGTGCGCCATATCAGCGCTGCCTCCTCTTCACTGTTTACATGCTGGCCAACACGGGGGAAGTGGTGAGCAGGTGTAATTACACCCAACTGCCCCATTCATTTCAATGGGAAGAATCGCTCCCATACAAGTCTATGGAAGCGATTCTTCCCATTGAAATGAATGGGGCGATGAGGTGTAATTACACCTACTCACCACTACCCCCGTGTTGGCCAGCATGTAAACAGTGAAGAGGAGGCAGCGCTGATACGGCACGCGCCTCCTCTTCAAACAGCTGATCGGCGGGGGTGCCAGGTGTTGGACCCCCGCCGATCTGATATTGATGACCTATCCTGAGGATAGGTCATCAATATATATAACTCGGAGAACCCCTTTAATAGGATTGACCATGCTGATTGAGGCTCTGTAAATCACTTTGAGCTGTTCTTTTATCGTGGCAGTGGAGGCTAGGAAAAAGCAATTACTTTTTGTAATTATTATTGTATTTATTGCCCAGGGACAAACATTGAGACTACTTGCCTATATATGGGTGCATGCCACTTTGTAACAAGTTGCAAAATCTGGTATTTTAATTCCATTCCATTGAAGTGAATGGAACCGAGCTGCAATATAACATATTACCTGTGAGCAGGTGTGGTGCTGTTTTAGTAGAAGACCACCATGTTTTTTCTAATCCTGTACATTTCCTTTAAAATTGTAGGCAGGGAAATTGGTGTCAACTATTACAAACTTCATTTAAGGGGTAGGATACTGGGCCAAAGGGGGTAACTATAAATTGTTTTAGCAATGTTTTAAATTTTAACAGTTGTCCTTCCCAACTTTTTTGCCTTACCATGCTTATAGCTGTTGAAATCCTTCTCTTTAAAAGTCTCCAATTTCACAAGTATTTGTTAAATGTGTTGGTTATTAAATACTGCTTTTACACACACAGTTAAGTGAACTATTTTTCAATGTTTTCTTAAAATCAATTACAGCAAAGTCCAGATGTTACATTTTACTGTTGGTTTCCCGTTTCTTGAAACTCGATTGACTTGATAGATTCTCAAAGTCTAAGGCCTCTAGCACACAGCCGTAGTTTCTGTCTTTTTCAGATCGGATGCAGACCCATTCATCCCAATCCGTTCTGTGTCCCTGCAAAACAATCTTGCGGACAAGAATAGGACATTTCTTTAGATGGGGAAAAAAGAGACTGCATGCTCCCAGCCAGGATCCATGTTTTACAGACCCACGATTTGCGGACCACAAAACACATAGGGCCTAACAGTCATTATTGTTTCATTGATTTCAATGAGAGCCCCATCAGTTCCAATCAGAGTTTCAAAAATTTCCTACTAGCCAAAGAGGCAAATTGCTCACCACAGAGCATCAACTCCTTCACTGGCCTCTGATGTAATTTATAACATCGTCTGCCTCGGCCCAGTGACGGCTGTAGCATCCAATCAGGAGACCACTGCAGATGTCAGTCTGAGCTGAGGGGGAGGGGGGGCTTTGAATCAGCTCAATGCAGACAGCACTTCGCAGTGAACCTCCGCCTACTGAATTCTCGCAGGAGCATAATCTGTCAGAATAGATTTTCATATTCACACTACTAATAATAATAACATCTCCACAAAAAGTATTTTTGTATTGTTCTTCCCAGCCGCTACCTAGAGCTGTCAGCAGTTTAGCTACGTCAAAACTGCTGACAGACGCCCTTTAAACTTGCTCATGTGTGATTTGTATAATTTTATAAATGTTATTGAAGGTGGAAAACCAAAATCTGCTGTGTCTTAATATCTGATTTGTGAGTTCTTGGATTGTAACAGTTGTTTGAAGATTGTGCACTGCCTGTTTTAAGAATATTTTTTTATAGCTTTTGAATTTGTATTATGTCACAGTATATAATATAAATGGGCAATAATTACTTACATCACTTCTTTAATCCTTTTTAAATAAGTGTATCCTTTTCTATAAAGTACAACTGGATTAACTAGAGAAAATGCACAGGAAAAAAAAATGTTGTTAAATGTACACTAGGGAACACTAATACCTTACATAATGCTGTGTCAGTGTGGCCTAGTCTATGTCACACAGATAATTAGCAGTGGGACTTGAAAAACGCATTAGCAGACTCTCAAGCTTTGACTAATTGAGAACTGACACCCATTCATTACATTACAACACTGTCACTGTTTATGGCAAAATAGAAATATGCATTCACTCAGACTCAGACTTATTAGATTTATATAGCAATATTGAAGCAAAGGTTTATAGGTGTAGAAGAAAATTCTATATAGCATTCCTTAAAGGGATAGCTCAGGGGCTCGGTGGTTTGCACTGTCACCTGGCCACATTGGGGTGCTTGGTTTTGATAACATTAAATGTTCTCCCTTGAATTTGCATGGTTGTTTAGAATATTGTGGTTTCCTCCCTCACTCCAAAGAAAGCACTTTGGTAGGTTTATTGCCTTTCTACAAACTTGTCAGTAGTGTGTGGCTGAGAAAGGGAAAGTAGGTTTTGAACCCCATTTGGGACAGGGAGAGAAGTGAGTGTTGGGAATCTACGTATATAGAACTTTGTGGAATAGGTTGGCACTATATAATCTACAGCTATCAAATAAAAAAAAAATGGACACTATCATTTTAGACTAATGGCCAGGAAAAACGATCACCTGTTTGTCTTTCTGCACAGACTTCTACAACCTTCTGAAACAAGCACTGGCTGTCATATGGCTATGGCCCCATTCACCTCTATGGAGCGAGGAGCCGCCGCACGGAGCTAGCTCTGTGCCGCGGCTCATATGAAGCATGTCCTATAATTGTCCGCACGCAAAGACAAGTATAGGCATTTTGAATGGGGTTGCCCTGCATGTGTTCCGAGCGGTGCGGAAACACACGCCAGGCGGCCCCTGTATTATTGCGGGTCCGCAATAATGCGGACCCGCAAAAATACGGTCGTGTGAATGGGGCCTAAAGATAGCATTGTACAGCTGCCTGCATCGCAAATAATTACAATGAACAGAAGTGAATGGGGTGGAGTTGCGACCCACAGGTTACTTTTACTTCATAGTCACAAGAAATCGGACACTGCTGGATCTCTTGTGGCTGTCGTATCGCAGTCAGGACAATCTGACCCCCTTCACTTACATTAGTAGTGATTACTTGCAGGCAGCAGTACGCTGTGAGCTATGGTCGTGCACAGAGGCCACAGTCCCTGTGTATCCCTAGCCTTGGAATAATAGATTGTATATATTGTAGTCAAAGCAGTAGAGAATAAGTAACCTTAGGCCAGTTTTCTCAAACGTATCAAGGGGGAGACTGAAGTAAATCTATAGAATATGATTACCTTTTTGGATTTTAATTGGAGAGGGAAGAGGATAAGTGTAGCAGAGGAACTCATGGAAGATCTGAAAATCCATAATACAGTACTGTCACTGGAATTTAGGACAAGTCCCAAACTAGGAGACTACACTCATTTGTCTGTGGGATTCAAATTAGTTAAAGTGAGTCTTTCACCTGTTTTTCACCTATATAACTAACAGCACCACCCCACAGAAGATTGCATACACATCCCAGACATACCTGTGTGTCTGTATTACATGTCCAGGAAAAGCACTTTTATTCTGCTGGGAAAACAGCTCCCAAGTGCCCAGCTGAAAGTGAAAGTAAAAACAGCTTTCTCTCCTGACTCGATTTCTAACAGCAATATCTTCTGATATACTGGATATAATGCTGTGATTTTGGTATCATTTGAAAGCTTGGAATGCCATTTTTCTATCTTCTACCTATCCCAAGATATGAGCAGCTAAAGCAGCCTTCCCCTCTTCAGTCTGGTTTGCTTTGAGCAGAGCTGGGCACTTTGGAGATGTTTTCCTGCAGAATAAAAGTGCTTTTTCTGGACATGTAATACAGACACACAGTGCACACAGGTATGTCTGGGATGTGTCTGCAATCTTCTGTGGGGCAGGGAAATACGTCCTTCAATAAGTTTTCCCTAGGTGCCAGGCAATGCGGTCGGCCTAAAGAATCAGAACTCAAAGACAGTTACTGGTCAAACGGCTTGATAATACACTTGCATTAGTGCTTGGATCAAGCCTGCAATGAAAGATGAATGTTGTGGAGTGTTATATTTCTCAGATTCTTAACATTCCAGCTTGTAAAAACCTGACATTTGTTCACAGTTACCTTGGAACTGCAAAAAAGAAATAGATCATGTTCTTTATGTTTCCTTAAGTCCCAGAAAGATAAAGAAATTGTAATAAATGAACTAGATGAAAAGGGTTAAATAGTGGGAAAAAATGAAGGAACCTGTCTCTTCTCCTGACGTGTCTGTTTTAGTAACATTGCGCATCCCCCATGTAATAACCATTCTGGAGCATCTAGTCTTACGACTTTATGTTATGTCTATGTATGTGATATCGCTAGGATATGCTACCAGTGTCAGATAGGTGCAGGTCCCAGACCTATATCTAGAACGTGGCCCCCAAAGAAGGGTGGCCACGCTACATTCCCTTCTATGGGAGCTCCAAAAATAGTTGTGCCATTTTAGCTTTTTCCAGAATTACCATAGAAGGGGGGGGGGGGGGGGCAGTGCATGAGTGGTGCACTCTCCAATCCCTTCTATGGGATTTCCGGCAATAGCAGAGTACACTTGCTTGACTACTTTCAGAACTCCCATATAAGTAAATGGAGAGGTTGCTGCACTAGCACAGTTTGCTCTGCTATGCTTAGGGGGCCCCTTTCTAGAGATAGGTGCTGATCCCACCTGTGGGACCCACACCTATCTGACATTTATGGCATATTCTAGTGATATCCCACCAATGTTTCAGTTGACACGACCCCTTTAAATGAATAGAAGCTGAGCTTTTCCAGCGCCTGTTCAGGAGAGCCGGAGTCCATTCAACCAGTTGGTCAATGGGAGTGTTGGCAGTTGGACCCCCACTAAAGTGATATCGATGACCTAGCCTAAATGGACATACAGTACGCTCTCTGCCGATCCAAGCGAGTATGTGTATGGGAGAGTTGGGTGAGATAGCTGTCGGCCGAATGAGCATTGAATATTACAGTCTCAAAAAACCCCTTTAAAGGGAATCTGTCACCAGTGTTTTGCTGCCCAAATTTGTAAGTCCTAACAGCTCCAGCACAAGTCCTGATCTTCATGGTGTCCGGCTTTCTGCCCATTCTACTGCCAATTTTTTTTTTCTGCTGCATTCAGCAGTAGGTGGATGGGAAGAACCAGGAGCTCGTGCATATGCAGACACATTTCCATGTTCTAGTGCTGTTCAATACATGAAACTGGTGACAAGTTCCCTTTAAAGGGCATCTATCAGTAGATTTGTACCTATGGCTGGCTGACCTGTTACATGTGCGCTGGGCAGCTGAAGGCATCGGTGTTTGTCCAGTGTTCTGTATGAACATGGGACCAACACAGATGCCTTCAGCTGCCAAGCGCACATGTAACAGGTCGGCCAGTTTCAGCTGTAAAAATCTGCTGACAGATGCCCTTTATCTAGTGGCAGTTATGCGTGGACATTTATGTTGTTGGTTAACTTAGTGTACTTAGGGTAACCCAGCCAACATTGCACTAGACTAGAGTGACTTAATATTTCAGTAGTTCAGCCTTATATTTTGTGTCTGTAAATTTGCTCCATGGGTAGTGTAACTAAAGCCATAGCAGCTGCTACGAAACATGGCTTGAGTTTAATCACTCAAGGGCAAGAACATTAATATCTGCTAAGCTAATACTCCAGAATTCTGGGTTAATTTTTGCACATAAAAAAATAATGACCTGCATGCCTTGCACTATGTTTTTACTAGAGATGAGCAAATCATCCAAAATTCGCTTCGGCGTATAATCGATGAATTTCTGACAAGATTCGTTTTTAATACGAATTTATTCAGTCGAATTTGGGTTAAAAATAATCGTTGTTTTGCGAACATTCCTGCACAAATTACGAACATACAGTCAGCGTTGTTAAAAGTATGCAATACGTAAGCATTAGCGTACAAAGTGTGCGTACGAATCCTTAGCGTACTATTGACTCGCAATTGCGCCATACGCACGCATGCACGAGGCTAGGCCACGACGTACAGTCTTTAGAGGCAGTCCATATAAGCTAGAAAAGTAAGGTGCTAGCTTAAGTGCATAAGTGCATAATAGGACACATTGCAGTACCTGAAAAAGAATACACACAATGGGCTAAAGTGCTTGAACGTTGCTGAACCTGTAAAAACATTGCTAAAATACAGCAAAGACATAATTATGCAAACATTTTAGTGCAATCAATTTCACATTTGCAAGCATAATAGGCTCAGATATACGTTTGAGTCTCAACTTGTGTCTGCTCGGCATGATAAAACACAGTCCAAAATTCAATTGTAATCCAGGTGAGGTAATTTTGTAATCCAAACAGGTAACGTGTAATCCACATGGATAATATAAAATAGCAGCAAATAGAGAACCCTTTGCAAAGGGGGCTCCCAAATAACCTGAGAAGGGGGGAGAAAGGAAAATAGGCGCGCTTAGGCGCAACTGGGAATTTTCTGCGGAATGGGGGGGGGGAGTCCTGACAAGCCATATCCATCTGACTGAGAGTCAAACAGGGGGCAATAAAAGCAACATAAACAAGTGCCAACTAGCTTTCACCCGTCATGTGTCAATCAGCCAGTAGAAGGGTTCCTCAGATGAGGGACCTGAAGTCCTCTTCGCTGGAACTGCTGCTGAATGACATTAGAGTACGCTCCTGCCTCCTGTAGGCCAAGCTTGCTGCCATGGTTGAGCTCCACTGCCCTCTTCTGCCAGAAGTCGGACTTGACCGTGTGGTGGTCACACTGGTGAGCGCTGCAGCCACTTGCGCCTTCACTTTTCCGGATTCTCCTGCCCGGACAGCAGGGGTAAGGACTTCTGGCTGCAGCGGTTCAGGCACGGTTGCACCCAGGGAAAAAGCGCCAGCTCTCCTGGCTGCTGCTGACTTCATTTTCCAGGGTAAACGATGATGATGTCAGCTGACCCAGCTGAAAAGACTGTGGTGGTGGTGGTGGCAGTCCAGGAATCAGAGGCTCCGGCTGTGGCTTCTCCCTGAAACAGAGGGTGCCATCTGGTGACTCCTGTAGGCAGCGCACGCGTCCTTCGTCTGGTGGTTCCTCTGGACAAACTTCTGGTGGTGATGTAGGGACCAGGGGCTTATATAATAAGGTAACCCTGGTAGGAAAGGGGCCTTTCAGGGATGCCATGGGGGTATATTCCACCTGATCCCCCACGTATAGCCTGTGACGGGGTTGGGGCAGGTACGGCCGTTTCACTGATCTGCGGCCCATAAAGTACTCCTTGCCGTCTTCGCCATCCGCCAGGAAGCCACAGTCTCGCTTCACCGAAAACCATAGGACGGTTCCCTTACGCCGCCCCAGTGTAGGGTCTCCCAGCCTCGGATGGTCCAGTACTTGGATGACCCATTCCTCCACCACATTCTTGTAGTCCCATAGGGTCTGGGCGTGGGCCGTCACTGATGCAGGCACAATGGGATTCTGCCGCATGTTGTTTTTCTCCTGGGCGGCGGAGTACACGCCCCAGCCGCCTCCGCCGCACCAGCCGGCACAGCGAACATCGAGTCAGGAGCCGGTGGGAATCTCTTCGCCAATTGTGACACTGTGATCTCCTCTGGACTGGCCGGTGGTTCGGGGTCGCTACCCCACACCATCTCTCCCCACTTTGGTCGCAATTGTTTCGCCATGCTGTGGTATCTTGTTCACCATTGGCTTGAACTGGAGAGGAGGGCGGAGTAATAAGGGAGGAGTCTTCACTCCCTATACGTGCAAATAGCTCGTTCCCGGTGGGCTGGGTTTTTTCCGCTTCTGAGGGGGGCGTATCTTCACTTTCCCGCTCTTGAGGGGGCGTATCGTCATTTTCCCGCTTCGGAGGGATGGGGGAGGGGCAAGAAGAATGCATACTTTGCGTACGTAGCGTATGTAGCGTTAGCATTCAAAGTTTTAAGAACATTCACGAATAATACGAAGCGAATCAAAAAAAATCTACGAAGCGGCAAATAGATTCGCTCATCTCTAGTTTTTACGTATTTTATACACTTTATATGCCTTACTAAACAAGGGGGTGTGACTTAGCCGGAAGGAACATGACTTAAATGTAACATGTGCCAAAAGTTAGATGCAAAGTTTGTCGGTGAACCTTTTTGATACATTTGGTTCATCTTTAGGTCTAAGTTTACACTACTACATGTTACACAGCGTTAGTAAATCTGCCACTGTCCGTTTTTGTTGGAAATAACAAGTTGGTAGCTTTCTTCTGAAATGAATTATTCTTCACCTTCACAGAGGGATAATGAGTGAAATGTAATTACTGTGGAGCTTTATAGAAAAGATTACGACAGTTTAGCAATAAATGCATTTACCACTATAGATAACGCAGAGTTCATGTAGATACAAGCACGTCTCCATTGAAAGACACATTCTGAGTGGATCAGTTTATGGGCAGGAATGATAATTTAGTGAGGCCCTCTCTGCCTCGCGTGAGAAGAATAGTTTAAAGACTCTCAAGCTCTCTCTGCTGTCACGCTATTAGAAAGTGAGTCAGCAGGAAAAGACAAAGGAAATGCAATTGTGTGAAGGTTTCCGGTTTCACCAGTTCCAGCTGGTTCACCAGAAAGGTTGTTAGAAAAGCAAATGCATCTCGAAAATGTCTTAGTAATTGAAATTGTACGGTAGTATTCCAACCCAATTTCACAAAGTGCTATATAGTGAAGCAATACTTGGGGCACGCCTAGTAGTGTAAAGGTCTGCTTCATATATAATATGTTTTCAGCATTTTTAAACACTTGTTTAAAAAAACTACAGTTTTTAAGTGTTTTACATGACATTTGGGGGCATTTTTGTAACATTTTAAACATACAGTATTACTGGTAGATTTCCTGTGATTTTTCAGTTAACCTCTGGCTGTAGCATTATGTACAAAAAGTTATTAAAAACACCAATAAAAGTGTAAAAAAAAGGCAGCAAAATACCATGGCCCACATTTATCAAGATCAATAAAACTGGTGTCAAAAGTTACAAATTTTGGTGCAAGCCCTGCTCATTCGACACCTTTCTCAGCACCTTTATTATAACTTACACCAGAAAACTGGCACACCTCTACACCAGCTCTTATCTGACATAGATATCATTTTCGGCACACAGTCAGACAGAGATACTCCTCAGTTATTAAGATGTGTGTGCCTCTTAAACCTTTCACAACTACCATCCACATACATACATGCTAACTGTAGTGCAGTTAGCACATGTATATAGATTAGTGTCCGGACGCCTTAAAGGAGTAGGTCAAGTCACGGCTGTCAGTGACGGCCAGAGACTTGAGGAGAAGACAGAAGTATTACTGCTTTTCCTGTGCTGGTTCCATAGTTTTCAATGAGCGCTATGCAGGGATTAGAGGAAGTAGCATAGCCGTGTAAAAAAATATAAAAGGATTGCGCTGCTTTGAGAAACCAAAATCAAATCCCAGATATCTTCAGAAAGACTTCAATTGCGGCATGCGAATAGCCAACACATCAAGCCAGCAAAGTTGAAGTCCACAGGCTATGCAAGATTCCTATCAAGAGTAAAAAGCAAAACAGCCAATAGTGAAGGACCTTCAACACTGGGGTCGCTTATACAATTTATTATACTCACGAAAATACATGTGGAAAAGGCATATCACATATATAAAACTCTCCTGGCGTCCTCGCCTCGTGTCCCAACCCAGGTTTCGCTCCTAGAGCTTCGTCAGGGGCTACACCTGCATTTGATTGTCAGAAGGAATCCTTATACCTCCCTCATATGGGGGAGGAGCTAAGTTACCGGACAATCAACATGCTGTCATATAAAACAATGATAAACAATGAAAACAAGATGTTTTAAAACATTCAGATATTAAAAGGCTTGTTAAAATCATACTTAAAAAGAAATATTTTTGTATCTTCACATACGGTCCTAGTTCATATATTGCGGTAATGGGGCAACCTCACTTGGCCGTTTTAGCATTTCACAAACATATCCTCATAAAATACACTCATCTAAAGAAAAACAAAACACGATCACCTAACACAACCTGGTAAAAAAGTTCCGGCTAGAAACGCCGTAGTCTCATCTTACATTCATTCAAAAATCCCGGTTGCAAATGTAAAGGGGTCACATGATCACAGGTGTCCAATCAAGAGTTACTATCAATGTTCATTCATTCATTTAGAGATAGTGTAAGAGATGATGTAACAGGTCATATGGTCTTCATTTAGCCTCTCAGCACTTGCTCTAGATCTTCATTCACAGAAGGGCCAAAAGTCTCATGCAGACTATAAGCCAATCATCTTCTACACTCCATTTCCCTTGGGAGAAAGGTCCTTTAAAATGTCGCTCCACTGTAGTTATTCTTATTTATATGGCCAGGATCATTTCCCTATCTTCTCTTTGGGCTATATTCTAATTCTATCTGTTGCAGCATTTTTCTTAACCCCAAAGGAAGAGAAACTTGAAGGTGGTGCGGTTTTCCAACAACTGCATTTCATTCAACTATACAAGGTTTTAGGTCCAGTTCTATATTAAGACTAGAGATGAGCGAGCATGCTCGTCCGAGCTTGGTGCTCGTTCAAGCATTACGGTACTCGTAAGTGCTCGCTGCTCGGACGAGTATCTCGCCATGCTCGAGGAAATGGCATCTCCCCCATTTTGAATGTTTGGCGCCTATAAACTCAGCCAATCACAAGCCAGGAGACTCTGCGGTACACCCAGCATCACGTGGGGCCCTTACATGTCGATAGCAGGGGTTGGCTGGCCTGATCAGGTGACCCTGGAATATACTAGTGACTGCCCGCGGTGCTCGGCTCAGATGCTGTCTGGATGTGGTTAGGGACAGATCTGCTGCGTTTCAGGGAGCGTGTTAGGGCCTGGATTTAGTTCTCTGTTAGGCAGGAGTGATATCAAAAGAACCCAACAGCGCTTCTAAGGGCTACAAGACAATTTTTTTTTGTCTCCTGGCTGTGCTGGCTGGCACTAGTAGTGCAGCTATCGCCATATAGAACAATTTTTTTTTTATTATTGTTTTATCTCAGTGATACAAATCCATTTCATACAGCTGTGTGGAACCATTCTGTGTGTCACAGTTCAGCTGTCCACTCACCACAAACCACAATCCTTATTTTCTGTCCAGGTGACCCATACTGTACGTCACGTAATCAAATACGGTCTTTTGCTTTCACTGATACAGCTACATTAGAAAAATCTCTGTGCGACATTTGCCTGGGTTGCAGTCAAAATAGCCACAGTCAGCAGGGGCTGAGTTTGCTCTCTGATAGTTTCTGCACGTCACGTCAAAAAATATATATATATAATAAAAAATATATATAAAAAATAGTTTTTTTGTTGTTTTATCTCAGTGATACAAATCCATTTCATACAGCTGTGTGGAACCATTCTGTGTGTCACAGTTCAGCTGTCCACTCACCACAAACCACACTCCGTATTTTCTGTCCAGGTGACACATTCTGTACATCACGTAATTAAAAAAGGTCTTTTGCTGTCACTGATACAGCTACATTACAAAAATCTCTGTGTGACATTTCTCTGGGTTGCACTTAAGCAGACCAAGTCTGCCTAATCTAATAGTTTCAGTGTAATTGCTCCATACTGCACGGTACGTAATAACATACGTAATTTTGCTCTAACTTATCCACCTATATACAAAGCACAATCCGTATTTTCTGTCCAGGTGATACATTCTGTACGTCACGTAATTAAAAAAGGTCTTT